>BDMV01000003.1:12970042-12985821 GCA_008326285.1 Oryza officinalis | reverse complement strand
TGAAACCTTTGTTGTCATCGGCTAAATTCAACTTATATGCAATCCTTATAAGCCGATGCAACGTCCAGATAACTCATCGGCTGAAACCCCGATGAAACCCTTATCGGCAATCAAAAAGCAGGCTAGAGATTCATGGTTCTAAGCACGACTTAGTAGGTCAAACTCAACTGATGCAGCACTAAGTATGTAAAGAAAAACGGTATCTAGATGATCAAGCCCTTGACTGATTTTCAGGGTGGTAGATGCCTAAGCTAATCTAATCTAGCAAGACGATTTAGCCGATACCGGCAGAAACCCTAAAACGAGAAGCAGCCAATAAAACTAAATCGAGATGCTAGTACTAGATTAACATAAGACATATGATAAATAGCCAGGCAAATATATTATCCAAACCAGAGCAATCCAAGATGTCGAATGTACTGATGCAGCCTTGAACGACGCCGACGTAGATGATACAATTGCCTGAACCGACGGAACATTGGACTTACCCCTTCGCCGGTGATCGACAGCCGATGCAGCCCCGCGTCAGGTGCCAAATTCCGCCGGTTGATAAATAAACCGTAACAGAGTAAAAGGTGGCGATGCGCCGAATTGTATTCATCGAGAGTTGATGCATTACAATAGCCCCGGGTGTACATATTTATACCCATGGGGAGATACTAGTCCTTGTAGGACAAGAAAGAAACTTTCCTAAAGATAAAAGAAAAACATAAAGTCCTTAAGGAACACTAAACACACTTTCCCAAAGATAAAAGGAAACTAACAAATATTCTAATTAATAGATACAATTGCCTTCTTCGGACTCAATCCGCACGTGGCAATCCTCATGAAGCACACCAACCGAACCCAACAATGATCCTGCCATCTCCTTATCGGAATCGGCTACATCGGCTATCCTTGTCCGATTCTGTTTCAGCCGATGCACACCGTAGCCGATTTGGCTTGCAGCCGATTCATACTCCGTTTTCTGTAATCGCTTATCTCCTCCAATCGGCTTCGGCTTTAACTCTGAATCCAATGCACGATTTACCAAATTTCGTCGTTAACACATTGCCCTAAAACGCATCGCTAATCCAAAGGATGTGCCAAACAAGGTGAGGAATGTGTTTATTCACCAGGTTTCGAAACTTCCCCCCCGAAAAGGACGCATGCTCCATGACGTAGCTCACATGAGTGCCACTCCAGGGCCTTGAAGAATGTCTGCGTTGCCTGATATCAGTCGAAACGACATCCGTTATGATGGAAATGCATGACAACATGGAACTTGAAGAGAGTTTTTTAGCCCGTCCAATCTCGTTCTTCTCCTGCCACGCTACCATAAATTATTTCCTAAACCTGACGTGCTCGGTGTAGAAGGGCCCTCAACGGACCAGATTAACTTGTTGTGGGCTTACTTCCATCGAAACTTTAAGGACATTGCCCTAAAACGCATCGCGTATACAAAGGATGTGCCAAACAAGGTGAGGAATGTGTTTATTCACCAGGTTTCTAAAATTTCCCCCCCCGAAAAAGTTGCATGCTCCATAACGTAGCACGCATGAGTGCCACTCTAGGGCCTTGAAGAATGTCTCCGTTGCCAGATATCAGTGGAAACGACATCCATTACGATGGAAATGCATGAAAACATGGAACTTGAAGAGAGTTTTTTAGCCCGTCCAATGTCGTTGTTTTCCTGCCTCGCTACCATAAATTATTTCCTAAACCTGACGTGCTTGGTGTAGAAGGGCCCTCAACGGACCAGATGAACTTGTTGTGGGGTTATTTCCATCGAAACTTTAAGGACATTGCCCTAAAACGCATCGCATATCCAAAGGATGTGCCAAACAAGGAGTGGAATATGTTTATTCACCAGGTTTCTAAAGCTTCGCCCTGAAAAGGTTGCATGCTCCCTGATGTAGCACGCATGAGTGCCACTCTAGGGCCTTGAAGAATGTCTCCGTTACCAGATATTAGTCAAAACGACATCCGTTACGATGGAAATGCATGAAAACTTGGAACTTGAAGAGAGTTTTTTAGCCCGTCCAATGTCGTTCTTTTCCTGCCGCGCTACCATAAATTATTTCCTAAACCTGACGTGCTCGGTGTAGAAGGGCCCTCAACGGACCAGATGAACTTGTTGTGGGGTTAATTCCATCAAAACTTTAAGGACATTGCCCTAAAACGCATCGCATATCCAAAGGATGTGCCAAACAAGGTGAGGAATGTGTTTATTCACCAGGTTTCTAATCTTTCCCCCCGAAAAGGTTGCCTGCTCCATGACGTAGCACGCATGAGTGCCACTCAGGGCCTTGAAGAATGTCTCCGTTGCCAGATATCGATCGAAATGACATCCGTTATGATGGAAATGCATGAAAACATGGAACTTGAAGAGAGTTTTTTAGCCCTTCCAATGTCGTGGATTTCCTGCCTCGCTACCGTAAATTATTTCCTAAACCTGATGTGCTCGGTGTAGAAGGGCCCCCAGCTGACCAGATTAACTTGTTGTGGGGTTATTTCCATCGAAAGTTTCAGGACATTGCCCTAAAACGCATCGCATATCCAAAGGATGTGCCAAACAAGGTGAGGAATGTGTTTATTCACCAGGTTTCTAAACTTTCCCCCCGAAAAGGTTGCATGCTCCATGACGTAGCATGCATGAGTGCCACTCAGGGCCTTGAAGAATGTCTTCGTTGCCAGATATCGGTCAAAACGACATCCATTATGATGGAAATGCATGACAACATGGAACTTGAAGAGAGTTTTTTAGCCCGTCCAATCTTGTTCTTTTCCTGCCACGCTATCATAAATAATTTCCTAAACCTGACGTGCTCGGTGTAGAAGGGCCCTCAACGGACCAGATTAACTTGTTGTGGGGTTACTTCCATCGAAACTTTAAGGACATTGCCCTAAAACGCATCGCTTATACAAAGGATGTGCCAAACAAGGTGAGGAATGTGTTTATTCACCAGGTTTCTAAACTTTCCCCCCGGAAAGGTTCGATGCTCCATTACGTAGCACGCATAAGTGCCACTCCAGGGCCTTGAAGAATGTCTCCGTTGCCAGATATCAGTAGAAACGACATCCGTTATGATGGAAATGCATGAAAACATGGAACTTGAAGAGAGTTTTTTAGCCCGTCCAATGTCATTGTTTTCCTGCCTCGCTACCATAAATTATTTCCTAAACCTGACGTGCTTGGTGTAGAAGGGCCCTCTACGGACCAGATTAACTTGTTGTGGGGTTATTTCCATCGAAACTTTAAGGACATTGCCCTAAAACGCATCGCTTATACAAAGGATGTGCCAAACAAGGTGAGGAATGTGTTTATTCACCACGTTTCTAAAGTTTCCCTCCCCGAAAAGGTTGCATGCTCCATGACGTAGCATGCATGACTGCCACTCCAGGGCCTTGAAGAATGTCTCCGTTGCCAGATATCAGTGGAAATGACATCCGTTATGATGGAAATGCATGAAAACATGGAACTTGAAGAGAGTTTTTTAGCCTGTCCAATGTCGTTGTTTTCCTGCCTCGCTACCATAAATTTTTTCCTAAACCTGACGTGCTTGGTGTAGAAGGGCCATGAACGGACCAGATTAACTTGTTGTGGGGTTATTTCCATCGAAACTTTAAGGACATTGCCCTAAAACGCATCGCATATCCAAAGGATGTGCCAAACAAGGTGAGGAATGTTTTCATTCACCAGGTTTCTAAAGCTTCCCCCCGAAAAGGTTGCATGCTCCCTGACGTAGCACGCATGAGTGCCACTCCAGGGCCTTGAAGAATGTCTCCGTTGCCAGATATCAGTCGAAACGACATCCGTTACGATGGAAATGCTTGACAACTTGGACCTTGAAGAGAGTTTTTTAGCCCGTCCAATGTCGTTCTTTTCCTGCCTCGCTACCATAAATTATTTCCTAAACCTGACGTGCTCGGTGTAGAAGGGCCCTCAACGGACCAGATTAACTTGTTGTGGGGTTATTTCCATCGAAACTTTAAGGACATTGCCCTAAAACGCATCGCATATCCAAAGGATGTGCCAAACAAGGTGAGGAATGTGTTTATTCACCAGGTTTCTAAACTTTCCCCCCGAAAAGGTTGCCTGCTCCATGACGTAGCACGCATGAGTGCCACTCAGGGCCTTGAAGAATGTCTCCGTTGCCAGATATGGGTCGAAACGACATCCGTTATGATGGAAATGCATGAAAACATGGAACTTGAAGAGAGTTTTTTAGCCCGTCCAATGTCGTTGTTTTCCTGCCTCGCTACCATAAATTATTTCCTAAACTTGACGTGCTCGGTGTAGAAGGGCCCTCAGCGGACTAGATTAACTTGTTGTGGGGTTATTTCCATCGAAACTTTAAGGACATTGCCCTAGAACGCATCGCACATCCAAAGGATGTGCCAAACAAGGTGAGGAATGTGTTTATTCACCAGGTTTCTAAACTTTCCCCCCGAAAAGGTTGCATGCTCCATGACGTAGCATGCATGAGTGCCACTCAGGGCCATGAAGAATGTCTCCGTTGCCAGATATCGGTCGAAACGACATCCGTTATGATGGAAATGCATGACAACATGGAACTTGAAGAGAGTTTTTTAGCCCGTCCAATCTCGTTCTTTTCCTGCCACGCTACCATAAATAATTTCCTAAACCTGACGTGCTCAGTGTAGAAGGGCCCTCAACGGACCAGATTAACTTGTTGTGGGGTTATTTCCATCGAAACTTTAAGGACATTGCCCTAAAACGCATCGCTTATACAAAGGATGTGCCAAACAAGGTTAGAAATGTGTTTATTCACCAGGTTTCTAAAGTTCCCCCCCCCCCGAAAAGGTTGCATGCTCCATGACATAGCACGCATGACTGCCACTCCAGGGCCTTGCAGAATGTCTCCGTTGCCAGATATTAGTGGAAACGACATCCGTTATGATGGAAATGCATGAAAACATGGAACTTGAAGAGAGTTTTTTAGCCCGTCCAATCTCGTTCTTTTCCTGCCACGCTACCATAAATAATTTCCTAAACCTGACGTGCTCAGTGTAGAAGGGCCCTCAACGGACCAGATTAACTTGTTGTGGGGTTACTTCCATTGAAACTTTAAGGACATTGCCCCAAAACGCATCGCTTATACAAAGGATGTGCCAAACAAAGTGAGGAATGTGTTTATTCACCAGGTTTCTAAACTTTCCCCCCGAAAAGGTTGGATGCTCCATGACGTAGCACGCATGAGTGCCACTCCAGGGCCCTGAAGAATGTCTCCGTTGCCAGATATCAGTCGAAACGACATCCGTTATGATGGAAATGCATGAAAATATGGAACTTGAAGAGAGTTTTTTAGCCCGTCCAATGTCGTTGTTTTCCTGCCTCGTTACCATAAATTATTTCCTAAACCTGACGTGCTTGGTGTAGAAGGGCCCTCAATGAACTAGATTAAGTTGTTGTGGGGTTATTTCCATCGAAACACTAAGAACATTGCCCTAAAACGCATCGCTTATAAAAAGGATGTGCCAAACAAGGTGAGGAATGTGTTTATTCACCAGGTTTCTAAAGTTTGCCCCCCCGAAATGGTTGCATGCTCCATGACGTAGCACGCATGAGTGCCACTCCAGGGCCTTGAAGAATGTCTCCGTTGCCAGATATCAGTGGAAACGACATCCGCTATGATGGAAATGCATGAAAACATGGAACTTGAAGAGAGTTTTTTAGCCCGTCCAATGTCGTTGTTTTCCTGCCTCGCTACCATAAATTATTTCCTAAACCTGGCGTGCTTGGTGTTGAAGGGCCCTCAACGGACCAGATTAACTTGTTGTGGGGTTTTTTCCATCGAAACTTTAAGGACAATGCCCTAAAACGCATCGCATATCCAAAGGATGTGCCAAACAAGGTGAGGAATCTGTTTATTCACCAGGTTTCTAACCTTTCCCCCCGAAAAGGTTGCCTGCTCCATGACGTAGCATGCATGAGTGCCACTCAGGGCTTTGAAGAATGTCTCCGTTGCCAGATATCGGTCGAAACGACATCCGTTATGATGGAAATGCATGAAAACATGGAACTTGAAGAGAGTTTTTTAGCCTGTTCAATGTCGTTGTTTTCCTGCCTCGCTACCATAAATTATTTCCTAAACCTGACGTGCTCGGTGTAGAAGGGCCCTCAGCGGACCATATTAACTTGTTGTGGGGTTATTTCCATCGAAACTTTAAGGACATTGCCCTAAAACGCATCGCATATCCAAAGGATTTGCGAAACAAGGTGAGGAATGTGTTTATTCACCAGGTTTCTAAACTTTCCCCCCGAAAAGGTTGGATGCTCCATGACGTAGCACGCATGAGTGCCACTCCAGGGCCTTGAAGAATGTCTCCGTTGCCTGATATCGGTCGAAACGACATCCGTTATGATGGAAATGCATGAAAACATGGAACTTGAAGAGAGTTTTTTAGCCCGTTCAATGTCGTTGTTTTCCTGCCTCGCTACCATAAATTATTTCTTAAACCTGACGTGCTTGGTGTAGAAGGGCCCTCAACGGACCAGATTAACTTGTTGTGGGGTTATTTCCTTCGAAACTTTAAGGACATTGCCCTAAAACGCATCGCTTATACAAAGGATGTGCCAAACAAGGTGAGGAATGTGTTTATTCACCAGGTTTCTAAAGTTCCCCCCCCCAAAAAGGTTGCATGCTCCATGACGTAGCACGCATGAGTGCCACTCCAGGGCCTTGAAGAATTTCTCCGTTGCCAGATATCAGTCGAAACGACATCCGTTATGATGGAAATGCATGAAAACATGGAACTTGAAGAGAGTTTTTTAGCCCGTCCAATGTCGTTGTTTTCCTGCCTCGCTACCATAAATAATTTCCTAAACCTGACGTGCTCAGTGTAGAAGGGCCCTCAATGGACCAGATTAACTTGTTGTGGGGTTACTTCCATCGAAACTTTAAGGACATTGCCCTAAAACGCATCGCTTATACAAAGGATGTGCCAAACAAGGTGAGGAATGTGTTTATTTACCTGGTTTCTAAACTTTCCCCCCGAAAAGGTTGGATGCTCCATGACGTACCACACATGAGTGCCACTCCAGGGCCTTGAAGAATGTCTCCGTTGCCAGATATCGGTCGAAACGACATCCATTATGATGGAAATGCTTTAAAACATGGAACTTGAAGAGAGTTTTTTAGCCCGTCCAATGTCGTTATTTTCCTGCCTCGCTACCATAAATTATTTCCTAAACCTGACGTGCTTGGTGTAGAAGGGCCCTCAACGGACCAGATTAACTTGTTGTGGGGTTATTTCCATCGAAACTTTAAGGACATTGCCCTAAAACGCATCGGTTATACAAAGGATGTGCCAAACAAGGTGAGGATTGTGTTTATTCACCAGGTTTCTAAAGTTCCCCCCCCCGAAAAGGTTGCATGCTCCATGACGTAGCACACATGAGTGCCACTCCAGGGCCTTGAAGAATGTCTCCGTTGCCAGATATCAGTGGAAACGACATCCGCTATGATGGAAATGCATGAAAACATGGAACTTGAATAGAGTTTTTAACCCATCCAATGTCGTTGTTTTCCTGCCTCGCTACCATAAATTATTTCCAAAACCTGATGTGCTTGGTGTAGAAGGGCCCTCAACGGACCAGATTAACTTGTTGTGGGGTTATTTCCATCGAAACTTTAAGGACATTGCCCTAAAACGCATCGCACATCCAAAGGATGTGCCAAACAAGGTGAGGAATGTGTTTATTCACCAGGTTTCTAAACCTTCCCCCCGAAAAGGTTGCATGCTCCCGTAGCACGCATGAGTGCCACTCCAGGGCCTTGAAGAATGTCTCCGTTGCCAGATATCAGTCGAAACGACATCCGTTACGATGGAAATGCATGACAACTTGGAACTTGAAGAGAGTTTTTTAGCCCGTCCAATGTCGTTCTTTTCCTGCCTCGCTACCATAAATTATTTCCTAAACCTGACGTGCTCGGTGTAGAAGGGCCCTCAACGGACCAGATTAACTTGTTGTGCGGTTATTTCCACCGAAACTTTAAGGACATTGCCCTAAAACGCATCGCACATCCAAAGAATGTGCCAAACAAGGTGAGGAATGTGTTTATTCACCAGGTTTCTAAAGCTTCCCCCCGAAAAGGTTGCATGCTCCCTGACGTAGCACGCATGAGTGCCACTCAGGGCCTTGAAGAATGTCTCCGTTGCCAGATATCGGTCGAAACGACATCCGTTATGATGGACATGCATGACAACATGGAACTTGAAGAGAGTTTTTTAGCCCGTCCAATCTCGTTCTTTTCCTACCATGCTACCATAAATAATTTCCTAAACCTGACGTGCTCAGTGTAGAAGGGCCCTCAACGGACCAGATTAACTTGTTGTGGGGTTACTTCCATCGAAACTTTAAGGACATTGCCCTAAAACGCATCGCTTATACAAAGGATGTGCCTAACAAGGTGAGGAATGTGTTTATTCACCTGGTTTCTAAACTTTCCCCCCGAAAAGGTTGGATGCTCCAAGACGTACCACGCATGAGTGCCACTCCAGGGCCTTGAAGAATGTCTCCGTTGCCAGATATCGGTCGAAACGACATCCGTTATGATGGAAATGCATTAAAACATGGAACTTGAAGAGAGTTTTTTAGCCCGTCCAATGTCGTTGTTTTCCTGCCTCGCTACCATAAATTATTTCCTAAACCTGACGTGCTTGGTGTAGAAGGGCCTCAACGGACCAGATTAACTTGTTGTGGGGTTATTTCCATCGAAACTTTAAGGACATTGCCCTAAAACGCATCGCTTATACAAAGGATGTGCCAAACAACGTGAGGAATGTGTTTATTCACCAGGTTTCTAAAGTTTCCCCCCCCGAAAAGGTTGCATGCTCCATGACGTAGCACGCATGAGTGCCACTCCACAGCCTTAAAGAATGTCTCCGCTGCCAGATATCAGTGGAAACGACATCCGCTATGATGGAAATGCATGAAAACATGGAACTTGAAGAGAGTTTTTTAGCCCATCCAATGTCGTTGTTTTCCTGCCTCGCTACCATAAATTATTTCCTAAACCTGACGTGCTTGGTGTAGAAGGGCCCTCAACGGACCAGATTAACTTGTTGTGGGGTTATTTCCATCGAAACTTTAAGGACATTGCCCTAAAACGCATCGCTTATACAAAGGATGTGCCAAACAAGGTGAGGAATGTGTTTATTCACCAGGTTTCTAAAGTTTCCCCCCCCCGAAAAGGTTGCATGCTCCCTGACGTAGCACGCATCAGTGCCACTCCAGGGCCTTGAAGAATGTCTCCGTTGCCAGATATCAGTGGAAACGACATCCGCTATGATGGAAATGCAGGAAAACATGGAACTTGAAGAGAGTTTTTTAGCCCATCCAATGTCGTTGTTTTCCTGCCTCGCTACCATAAATTATTTCCTAAACCTGACGTGCTCGGTGTAGAAGGGCCCTCAACGGACTAGATTAACTTGTTGTGGGGTTATTTCAATCGAAACTTTAAGGACATTGCCCTAAAACGCATCGCATATCCAAAGGATGTGCCAAACAAGGTGAGGAATGTGTTTATTCACCCGGTTTCTCAACCTTCCCCCCGAAAAGGTTGCATTCTCCTTGACGTAGCACGCATGAGTGCCACTCAGGGCCTTGAAGAATGTCTCCGTTGCCAGATATCAGTCGAAACGACATCCGCTACGATGGAAATGCATGACAACATGGAACTTGAAGAGTGTTTTTTAGCCCGTCCAATGTCGTTTCTTTTCCTGCCTCGCTACCAGAAATTATTTCCTAAACCTCACGTGCTCGGTGTAGAAGGGCCCTCAACGGACCAGATATACTTGTTGTGGGGTTATTTCCATCGAAACTTTAAGGACATTGCCCTAAAACGCATCGCATATCCAAAGGATGTGCCAAACAAGGTGAGGAATGAGTTTATTCACCAGGTTTCTAAACCTTCCCCCCGAAAAGGTTGCATGCTCCCTGACGTAGCACGCACGAGTGCCACTCAGGGCCTTGAAGAATGTCTCCGTTGCCAGATATCAGTCGAAAAGACATCCGTTACGATGGAAATGCATGATAACTTGGAACTTGAAGAGAGTTTTTTAGCCCATTCAATGTCGTTTCTTTTCCTGCCTCGCTACCAGAAATTATTTCCTAAACCTGACGTGCTCGGTGTAGAAGGGCCCTCAACGGACCAGATATACTTGTTGTGGGGTTATTTCCATCGAAACTTTAAGGACATTGCCCTAAAACGCATCGCATATCCAAAGGATGTGCCAAACAAGGTGAGGAATGTGTTTATTCACCAGGTTTCTAAACCTTCCCCCCGACAAGGTTGCATGCTCCCTGACGTAGCACGCATGAGTGCCACTCAGGGCCTTGAAGAATGTCTCCGTCGCCAGATATCAGTCGAAACGACATCCGTTACGATGGAAATGCATGACAACTTGGAAAGTTGAAGAGAATTTTTTAGCCCGTCCAATGTCGTTCTTTTCCTGCCTCGCTACCAGAAATTATTTCCTACACCTGACATGCTCGGTGTAGAAGGGCCCTCAACGGACCAGATTAACTTGTTGTGGGGTTATTTCCATCGAAACTTTAAGGACATTGCCCTAAAACGCATCGCATATCCAAAGGATGTGCCAAACAAGGTGAGGAATGTATTTATTCACTAGGTTTCTAAACCTTCCCATAGAAAAGGTTGCTTGCTCCCTGACGTAGCACGCTTGAGTGCCACTCAGGGCCTTGAAGAATGTCTCCGTTGCCAGATATCAGTCGAAACGACATCCGTTACGATGGAAATGCATGACAACTTGGAATTTGAAGAGTGTTTTTTTGCCCGTCCAATGTTGTTCTTTTCCTGCCTCGCTACCATAAATTTTTTCCTAAACCTGACGTGCTCGGTGTAGAAGGGCCCTCAACGGACCAGATTAACTTGTTGTGGGGTTATTTCCATCAAAAATTTAAGGACATTGCCCTAAAACGTATCGCATATCCAAAAGATATGCCAAACAAGGTGAGGAATGTGTTTATTCACCAGGTTTCTAAACCTTCCCCCCGACAAGGTTGCATGCTCCCTGACGTAGCATGCATGAGTGCCACTCAGGGCCTTGAAGAATGTCTCCGTTGCCAAATATCAGTCGAAACGACATCCGTTAAGATCGAAATGCATGACAACTTGGAACTTGAAGAGAGTTTTTTAGCCCGTCCAATGTTGTTCTTTTCCTGCCTCGCTACCAGAAATTATTTCCTACACCTGGAATGCTCGGTGTAGAAGGGCTCTCAACGGACCAGATTAACTTGTTGTGGGGTTATTTCCATCGAAACTTTAAGGACATTGCCCTAAAACGCATCGCATATCCAAAGGATGCGCCAAACAAGGTGAGGAATGTTTTTATCCACTAGGTTTCTAAACCTTCCCCCAGAAAAGGTTGCATGCTCCCTGACGTAGCACGCAAGAGTGCCACTCCAGGGCCTTGAAGAATGTCTCCGTTGCCAGATATCAGTCGAAACGACATCCGTTACGATGGAAATGCATGACAACTTGGAACTTGAAGAGAGTTTTTTAGCCCGTCCAATGTCGTTCTTTTCCTGCCTCGCTACCATAAATTATTTCCTAAACCTGACGTGCTCGGTGTAGAAGGGCCCTCAACGGACCAGATTAACTTGTTGTGGGGTTATTTCCATCGAAACTTTAAGGACATTGCCCTAAAACGCATCGCATATCCAAAGGATGTGCCAAACAAGGTGAGGAATGTGTTTATTCACCAGGTTTCTAAACCTTCCCCCCGAAAAGGTTGCATGCTCCCTGACGTAGCACGCATGAGTGCCACTCAGGGCCTTCAAGAATGTCTCCGTTGTCAGATATAAGTCGAAACGACATCCGTTACGATGGAAAAGCATGACAACTTGGAACTTGAAGAGAGTTTTTTAGCCCGTCCAATGTCGTTCTTTTCCTGCCTCGCTACCAGAAATTATTTCCTACACCTGACATGCTCGATGTAGAAGGGCCCTCAACGGACCAGATTAACTTGTTGTGGGGTTATTTCCATCGAAACTTTAAGGACATTGCCCTAAAACGCATCGCATATCCAAAGGATGTGCCAAACAAGGTGAGGAATGTGTTTATTCACCAGGTTTCTAAACCTTCCGCCCGAAAAGGTTGCATGCTCCCTGACGTAGCACACACGAGTGCCACTGCAGGGCCTTGAAGAATGTCTCCGTTGCCAGATATCAGTCGAAACGACATCCATTACGATGGAAATGCATGACAACTTGGAACTTGAAGAGAGTTTTTTAGCCCGTCCAATGTCGTTCTTTTCCTGCCTCGCTACCATAAATTATTTCCTAAAACTGACGTGCTCGGTGTAGAAGGGCCCCCAACGGACCAGATTAACTTGTTGTGGGGTTATTTCCATCGAAACTTTAAGGACATTGCCCTAAAACGCATCGCATATCCAAAGGATGTGCCAAACAAGGTGAGGAATGTTTTTATTCACCAGGTTTCTAAACCATCCCCCCGAAAGGGTTGCAAGATCCCTGACGTAGCACGCATGAGTGCCACTCCAGGGCCTTGAAGAATGTCTCCGTTGCCAGATATCAGTCGAAAGGACATCCGTTACGATGGAAATACATGACAACTTGGAACTTGAAGAGAGTTTTTTAGCCCGTCCAATGTCCTTCTTTTCCTGCCTCGCTACCATAAATTATTTCCTAAACCTGACGTGCTCGGTGTAGAAGGGCCCTCAACGGACCAGATTAACTTGTTGTGGGGTTATTTCCATCGAAACTTTAAGGACATTGCCCTAAAACGCATCGCATATCCAAAGGATGTGCCAAACAAGGTGAGGAATGTGTTTATTCACCAGGTTTCTAAACCTTCCCCCCGAAAAGGTTGCATGCTCCCTGACGTAGCACACACGAGTGCCACTCCAGGGCCTTGAAGAATGTCTCCGTTGCCAGATATCAGTCGAAACGACATCCGTTACGATGGAAATGCATGACAACTTGGAACTTGAAGAGAGTGTTTTAGCCCGTCCAATGTCGTTCTTTTCCTGCCTCGCTACCATAAATTATTTCCTAAAACTGACGTGCTCGGTGTAGAAGGGCCCTCAACGGACCAGATTAACTTGTTGTGGAGTTATTTCCATCGAAACTTTAAGGACATTGCCCTAAAACGCATCGCATATCCAAAGGATGTGCCAAACAAGGTGAGGAATGTGTTTATTCACCAGGTTTCTAAACCTTCCCCCCGAAAAGGTTGCATGCTCCCTGACGTAGCACGCATGAGTGCCACTCAGGGCCTTGAAGAATGTCTCCGTTCCCAGATATCGGTCAAAACGACATCCGTTATGATGGAAATGCATGACAACATGGAACTTGAAGAGAGTTTTTTAGCCCATCCAATCTCGTTATTTTCCTGCCACACTACCATAAATTATTTCCTAAACCTGATGTGCTCGGTGTAGAAGGGCCCTCAACGGACGAGATTAACTTGTTGTGGGGTTACTTCCATCGAAACTTTAAGGACATTGCCCTAAAACGCATCGCTTATACAAAGGATGTGCCAAACAAGGTGAGGAATGTGTTTATTCACCAGGTTTCTAAACTTTCCCCCCGAAAAGGTTGCATGCTCCATGACGTAGCACGCATGAGTGCCACTCCAGGGCCTTGAAGAATGTCTCCGTTGCCAGATATCAGTCGAAAGGACATCCGTTATGATGGAAATGCATGAAAACATGGAACTTGAAGAGAGTTTTTTAGCCCGTCCAATGTCGTTGTTTTCCTGCCTCGCTACAATAAATTATTTCCTAAACCTGACGTGCTTGGTGTAGGAGGGTCCTCAACGGACCAGATTAACTTGTTGTGGAGTTATTTCCATCGAAACTTTAAGGACATTGCCCTAAAACGCATCGCATATCCAAAGGATCTGCCAAACAAGGTGAGGAATGTGTTTATTCACCAGGTTTCTAAACCTTCCCCCCGAAAAGGTTGCATGCTCCCTGACGTAGCACACACGAGTGCCACTCCAGTGCCTTGAAGAATGTCTCCGTTGCTAGATATCAGTCGAAACGACATCCGTTACGATGGAAATGCATGACAACTTGGAACTTGAAGAGAGTTTTTTAGCCCGTCCAATGTCGTTCTTTTCCTGCCTCGCTACCATAAATTATTTCCTAAAACTGACGTGCTCGGTGTAGAAGGGCCCTCAACGGACCAGATTAACTTGTTGTGGGGTTATTTCCATCGACACTTTAAGGACATTGCCCTAAAACGCATCGCATATCCAAAGCATGTGCCAAACAAGGTGAGGAATGTGTTTATTCACCAGGTTTCTAAACTTTCCCCCCGAGAAGGTTGCATGCTCCATGACGTTGCACGCATGAGGGCCACTCAGGGCCTTGAAGAATGTCTCCGTTCCCAGATATCGGTCAAAACGACATCCGTTATGATGGAAATGCATGACAACATGGAACTTGAAGAGAGTTTTTTAGCCCATCCAATCTCGTTATTTTCCTTCCACACTACCATAAATTATTTCCTAAACCTGACGTGCTCGGTGTAGAAGGGCCCTCAACGGACTAGATTAACTTGTTGTGGGGTTACATCCATCGAAACTTTAAGGACATTGCCCTAAAACGCATCGCTTATACAAAGGATTTGCGAAACAAGGTGAGGAATGTGTTTATTCACCAGGTTTCTAAACTTTCCCCCCGAAAAGGTTGCATGCTCCATGACGTAGCACGCATGAGTGCCACTCCAGGGCCTTGAAGAATGTCTCCGTTGCCAGATATCAGTCGAAAGGACATCCGTTATGATGGAAATGCATGAAAACATGGAACTTGAAGAGAGTTTTTTTGCCCGTCCAATGTCGTTGTTTTCCTGCCTCGCTACCATAAATTATTTCCTAAACCTGACGTGCTCGGTGTAGAAGTGCCCTCAACGGACTAGATTAACTTGTTGTGGGGTTATTTCCATCGAAACTTTAAGGACATTGCCCTAAAACGCATCGCATATCCAAAGGATGTGCCAAACAAGGTGAGGAATGTGTTTATTCACCAGGTTTCTAAACCTTTCCCCCGAAAAGGTTGCATGCTCCCTGACGTAGCATGCATGAGTGCCACTCAGGGCCTTGAAGAATGTCTCCGTTGCCAGATATCAGTCGAAACGACATCCGTTACGATGGAAATGCATGACAACTTGGAACTTGAAGAGAGTTTTTTAGCCCGTCCAATGTCGTTCTTTTCCTGCCTCGCTACCAAAAATTATTTCCTACACCTGACATGCTCCGTGTAGAAGGGCCCTCAACGGACCAGATTAAATTGTTGTGTGGTTATTTTCGTCGAAACATTAAGGACATTGCCCTAAAACGCATCGCATATCCAAAGGATGTGCCAAACAAGGTGAGGAATGTGTTTATTCACAAGGTTTCTAAACC
Organism: Oryza officinalis; assembly: GCA_008326285.1. NCBI lineage: Eukaryota > Viridiplantae > Streptophyta > Magnoliopsida > Poales > Poaceae > Oryza > Oryza officinalis. The sequence goes on along the minus strand of BDMV01000003.1, from coordinate 12,970,417 downwards.
TTTCCCCCGACAAGGTTGCATGCTCCCTGACGTAGCACGCATGAGTGCCACTCAGGGCATTGAAGAATGTCTTCGTTGCCAGATATCAGTCGAAACGACATCCGTTACGATGGAAATGCATAACAACTTGGAACTTGAAGAGAGTTTTTTAGCCCGTCCGATGTCGTTCTTTTCCTGCCTCGCTACCATAAATTATTTCCTAAAACTGACGTGATCGGTGTAGAAGAGCCCTCAATGGACCAGATTAACTTGTTGTGGGGTTATTTCCATCGACACTTTAAGGACATTGCCCTAAAACGCATCGCATATCCAAAGGATGTGCCAAACAAGGTGAGGAATGTGTTTATTCACCAGGTTTCTAAACCTTCCCCCCGA
>BDMV01000003.1:12921126-12932253 GCA_008326285.1 Oryza officinalis | reverse complement strand
TGAAGAATGTCTCCGTTGCCAGATATCAGTCGAAACGACATCCGTTATGATGGAAATGCATGAAAACATGGAACATGAAGAGAGTTTTTTAGCCCGTCCAATGTCGTTCTTTTCCTGCCACGCTACCATAAATTATTTCCAAAACATGACGTGCTCAGTGCAAAAGGGCCCTCAAAGGATCAGATTAACTTGTTGTGGGGTTATTTCCATCGAAACTTTAAGGACATTGCCCAAAAACGCATCGCATATCCAAAGGATGTGCCAAACAAGGTGTGGAATGTGTTTATTCATCAGGTTTCTAAACTTTCCCCCCGAAAAGGTTGCATGCTCCACGACGTAGCACGCATGAGTGCCACTCTAGGGGCTTGAAGATTGTCTCCGTTCCCAGATATCAATCGAAACGACATCCGTTATGATGGAAATGCATGAAAACATGGAACTTGAGGAGAGTTTTTTAGCCCGTCCAATGTCGTTCTTTTCCTGCCTCGCTACCATAAATTATTTCCTAAACATGACGTGCTCGGTGTAGAAGGGCCCTCAACGGACCAGATTAACTTGTTGTGGGGTTATTTCCATCGAAACTTTAAGGACATTGCCCTAAAACGCATCGCATATTCAAAGGATGTGCCAAACAAGGTGAGGAATATGTTTATTCACTAGGTTTCTAAACGTTCCCCCCGAAAAGGTTGCATGCTCCACGACGTAGCACGCATGAGTGCCACTCCAGGGGCTTGAAGAATGTCTCCGTTGCCAGATATCAGTCGAAACGACATCCGTTATGATAGAAATGCATGAAAACATGGAACTTGAGGAGAGTTTTTTAGCCCGTCCAATGTCGTTTTTTTCCTGCCTCGCTACCATAAATTATTTCCTAAACATGACGTGCTCGGTGTAGAAGGGCCCTCAACGGACCAGATTAACTTGTTGTGGGGTTATTTCCATCGAAACTTTAAGGACATTGCCCTAAAACGCATCACATATTCAAAGGATGTGCCAAACAAGGTGAGGAATGTGTTTATTCACTAGGTTTCTAAACTTTCCCCCCGAAAAGGTTGCATGCTCCACGACGTAGCACGCATGAGTGCCACTCCAGGGGCTTGAAGAATGTCTCCGTTGCCAGATATCAGTCGAAACGACATCCGTTATGATAGAAATGCATGAAAACATGGAACTTGAGGAGAGTTTTTTAGCCCGTCCAATGTCGTTTTTTTCCTGCGTCGCTACCATAAATTATTTCCTAAACATGATGTGCTCGGTGTAGAAGGGCCCTCAACGGACCAGATTAACTTGTTGTGGGGTTATTTCCATCGAAACTTTAAGGACGTTGCCCTAAAACACAACGCATATCCAAAGGATGTGCCAAACAAGGTGAGGATTGTGTTTATTCACCAGGTTTCTAAACCTTCCCCCCCGAAAAGGTTGCATGCTCCATGTCGTAGCACGCATGACTGCCATTCCAGGGCCTTGAAGAATGTCTCCGTTGCCAGAAATCAGTCGAAACGACATCCGTTATGATGGAAATGCATGAAAACATGGAACTTGAGGAGTGTTTTTTAGCCCGTCCAATGTCGTTCTTTTCCTGCCTCGCTACCACAAATTATTTCCTAAACCTGACGTGCTCGATGTAGATGGGCCCTCAACGGACCAGATTAACTTGTTGTGGGGTTATTTCCATCGAAACTTTAAGGACATTGCCCTAAAACACAACGCATATCCAAAGGATGTGCCAAACAAGGTGAGGAATGTGTTTATTCACCAGGTTTCTAAACTTTCCCCCTGAAAAGGTTGCATGCTCCATGTCATAGCACGCATGGCTGCCATTCCAGGGCCTTGAAGAATGTCACCGTTGCCAGAAATCAGTCGAAACGACATCCGTTATGATGGAAATGCATGAAAACATGGAACTTGAGGATAGTTTTTTAGCCCGTCCAATGTCGTTCTTTTCCTGCCTCGCTACCATAAATTATTTCCTAAACATGACGTGCCCGGTGTAGAAGGGCCCTCAACGGACTAGATTAACTTGTTGTGGAGTTATTTCCACCGAAACTTTAAGGACATTGCCCTAAAACGCATCGCATATCCAAAGGATGTGCCAAACAAGGTGAGGAATGTGTTTTTCACCAGGTTTCTAAACTTTCCCCCCGAAAAGGTTGCATGCTCCACGACATAGCACGCATGAGTGCCACTCCAGGGCCATGAAGAATGTCTCCGTTGCCAGATATCAGTCCAAACGACATCTGTTATGATGGAAATGCATGAAAACATGGAACTTGAAGAGAGTTTCTTAGCCCGTTCTTTTCCTGTCTCGCTACCATAAATTATTTCCTAAACCTGACGTGCTCGGTGTAGAAGGGCCCTCAACGGACCAGATTAACTTGTTGTGGGGTTATTTCCATCGAAACTTTAAGGACATTGCCCTAAAACGCATCACTAATCCAATGGATGTGCCAAACAAGGTGAGGAATGTGTTTATTCACCAGGTTTCTAAACTTTCCCCCCGAAAAGGTTGCATGCTCCACGACGTAGCACACATGAGTTCCACTCCAGGGCCATGAAGAATGTCTCCGTTGCCAGATATCAGTCGAAACGACATCCGTTACGATGGAAATGCATGAAAACATGGAATTTGAAGAGAGTTTTTTAGCCCGTCCAATCTCGTTCTTTTCCTACGTCTCTACCATAAATTATTTCCTAAACCTGACGTGCTCGATGTAGAAGGGCCCTCACCGGACCAGACTAACTTGTGGTGGGGTTATTTCCATCGAAACTTTAAGGACATTGCCCTAAAACGCATCGCATATCCAAAGGATGTGCCAAACAAGGTGAGGAATGTGTTTATTCACCAGGTTTCTAAACTTTCCACCCGAAAAGGTTGCATGCTCCGAGATGTAGCACACATGAGTACCACTCCAGGGCCTTGAAGAATGTCTCCGTTGCCAGATATCAGTCGAAACGACATCCGTTATGATGGAAATGCATGAAAACATGGAACTTGAAGAGAGTTTTTTAGCCCGTCCAATGTCGTTCTTTTCCTGCCACGCTACCATAAATTATTTCCTAAACATGACGTGCTCGGTGCAAAAGGGCCCTCAATGGATCAGATTAACTTGTTGTGGGGTTATTTCCATCGAAACTTTAAGGACATTGCCCAAAAACGCATCGCATATCCAAAGGATGTGCCAAACAAGGTGTGGAATGTTTTTATTCATCAGGTTTCTAAACTTTGCCCCCGAAAAGGTTGCATGCTCCACGACGTAGCACGCATGAGTGCCACTCTAGGGGCTTGAAGAATGTCTCCGTTCCCAGATATCAATCGAAACGACATCCGTTATGATGGAAATGCATGAAAACATGGAACTTGAGGAGAGTTTTTTAGACCGTCCAATGTCATTCTTTTCCTGCCTCACTACCATAAATTATTTCCTAAACATGACGTGCTCGGTGTAGAAGGGCCCTCAACGGACCAGATTAGCTTGTTGTGGGGTTATTTCCATCAAAACTTTAAGGACATTGCCCTAAAACGCATCGCATATCCAAAGGATGTGCCAAATAAGGTGAGGAATGTGTTTATTCACCAGGTTTGTAAACTTTCCCCCCTAGAAGGTTGTATGCTCCACGACGTAGCACGCATGAGTCCAACTCCAGGGCCATGAAGAATGTCTCCGTTGTTAGATATCAGTCGAAACGACATCCATTAAGATGGAAATGCATGAAAACATGGAACTTGAAGAGAGTTTTTTAGCCCGTCCAATGTCGTTCTTTTCCTGCCTCGCTACCATAAATTATTTCCTAAACCTGACATGCTCAGTGTAGAAGGGCCCTCAACGGACCAGATTAACTTGTTGGGGGCTTATTTCCATCGAAACTTTAAGGACATTGCCCAAAAACGCATCGCATATCCAAAGGATGTGCCAAATAAGGTGAGGAATGTGTTTATTCACCGGGTTTCTAAACTTTCCCCCCGAAAAGGTTGCATGCTCCACGATGTAGCATGCACGAGTGCCACTCCAGGGCCATGAAGAATGTCTCCGTTGTCAGATATCAGTCGAAACGACATCCCTTATGATGGAAATGCATGAAAACATGGAACTTGAAGAGAGTTTTTTAGCCCGTCCAATGTCGTTCTTTTCCTTCCTCGCTACCATAAATTATTTCCTAAACCTGATGTGCTCAGTGTAGAAGAGCCCTCAACGGACCAGATTAACTTGTTGTGGGGTTATTTTCATCGAAACTTTAAGGACATTGCCCTAAAACGCATCGCATATCCAAAGGATGTGCCAAACAAGGTGAGGAATGTGTTTATTCACCAGGTTTCTAAACTTTCCCCCCGAAAAGGTTGCATGCTCCACGACGTAGCACGCATGAGTGCCACTCCAGGGCCATGAAGAATGTCTCCGTTGCCAGATATCAGTCGAAACGACATCCGTTATGATGGAAATGCATGAAAACATGGAACTTGAAGAGAGTTTTTTTGCCCGTCCAATGTCGTTCTTTTCCTGCCTCGCTACCATAAATTATTTCCTAAACCTGACGTGCTCGGTGTAGAAGGGCCCTCAACAGACCAGATTAACTTGTTGTGGGCTTATTTCCATCGAAACTTTAAGGACATAGGCCTAAAACGCATCGCTTATACAAATGATGTGCCAAACAAGGTGAGGAATGTGTTTATTTACGAGGTTTCTAATCTTCCCCCATGAAAAGGTTTCATGCTCCCTAACGTAGCATGCTTGAGTGCCACTCCAGGGCGTTGAAGAATGTCTCCGTTGCCAGATATCTGTCGAAACGACATCCGATATGATGGAAATGCATGAAAACATGGAACTTCAAGAGAGTTTTTTAGCCCGTCCAATGTCGTTCTTTTCCTGCCCCGCTACCATAAATTATTTCCTAAACATGACGTGCTCGGTTTAGAAGGGCCCTCATCGGACCAGATTAACTTGTTGTGGGGTTATTTCCATCGAAACTTTAAGGACATTGCCCTAAAACGCATCGCATATCCAAAGGATGTGCCAAACAAGGTGAGGAATGTGTTTATTTACGAGGTTTCTAAACATTCCCCCTGAAAAGGTTGCATGCTCCGTGACGTAGCATGCTTGAGTGCCACTCTAGGGCATTGAATAATCTCTCCGTTGCCAGATATCAGTCGAAACGACATCCGTTATGATGGAAATGCATGGAAACAAGGAACTTGAAGAGAGTTTTTTAGCCCGTCCAATGTCGTTCTTTTCCTGCCACGCTAGCATAAATTATTTCCTAAACATGATGTGCTCGGTGTAGAAGGGCCCTCAACGGACCAGATTAACTTGTTGTGGGGTTATTTCCGTCGAAACTTTAAGGACATTGGCCTAAAACGCATCGCCTATACAAATGATGTGCCAAACAAGGTGAGGAATGAGTTTATTTACGAGGTTTCTAAACTTTCCCCCCGAAAAGGTTGCGTGCTCCCTGACGTAGCACGCTTGAGTGCCACTCCAGGGCATTGAAGAATGTCTCCATTGCCAGATATCAGTCGAAACGACATCCGTTTTGATGGAAATGCATGAAAACATGGAACTTCAAGAGAGTTTTTTAGCCCGTCCAATGTCGTTCTTTTCCTGCCACGCTACCATAAATTATTTCCTAAACATGACGTGCTCGGTGTAAAAGGGCCCCCAACGGACCAGATTAACTTGTTGTGGGGTTATTTCCATCGAAACTTTAAGGACATTGCCCTAAAACGCATCGCATATCCAAAGGATGTGCCAAACAAGGTGAGGAATGTGTTTATTCACCAGGTTTCTAAACTTCCCCCCCGAAAAGGTTGCATGCTCCATGATGTAGCACGCATGAGTACCACTCCAGGGCCTTGAAGAATGTCTCCGTTGCCAGATATCAGTCGAAACAACATCCGTTATGATGGAAATGCATGAAAACATGGAACTTGAAGAGAGTTTTTTAGCCCGTCCAATGTCGTTCTTTTCCTGCCACGCTACCATAAATTATTTCCTAAACATGACATGCTCGGTTTAGAAGGGCCCTCAACGGACCAGATTAACTTGTTGTGGGGTTATTTCCATCGAAACTTTAAGGACATTGCCCTAAAACGCATCGCATATCCAAAGGATGTGCCAAACATGGTGAGGAATGTGTTTATTCACTAGGTTTCTAAACATTCCCCCCGAAAAGGTTGCATGCTCCACGACATAGCACACATGAGTGCCACTCCAGGGCCATGAAGAATGTCTCCGTTGCCAGATATCAGTCGAAACGACATCCGTCATGATGGAAATGGATGAAAACTTGGAACTTGAAGAGAATTTTTTAGCCCGTCCAATGTCGTTCTTTTTCTGACTCGCTACCATAAATTATTTCCTAAACCTGACATGCTCAGTTTAGAAGGGCCCTCAACAGACTAGATTAACTTGTTGTGGGGTTATTTCCATTGAAACTTTAAGGACATTGCCCTAAAACGCATCGCATATCCAAAAGATGTGCCAAATAAGGTGAGGAATGTGTTTATTCACCAGGTTTCTAAACATTCCCCCCGAAAAGGTTGCATGCTCCACGATGTAGCACGCATGAGTGCCACTCCAGGGCCATGAAGAATGTCTCCGTAGCCAGATATCAGTCAAAACGACATCCGTTATGATGGAAATGCATGAAAACATGGAACTTGAAGAGAGTTTTTTAGCCCGTCCAATGTCCTTCTTTTCCTGCATCGCTACCATAAATTATTTCCTAAACCTGACATGCTCATTGTAGAAGGGCCCTCAACGGACCAGTTTAACTTGTTGTGGGGTTATTTTCATCGAAATTTTAAGGACGTTGCCCTAAAACGCATCGCATATCCAAAGGATGTGCCAAACAAGGTGAGGAATGTGTTTATTCACCAGGTTTCTAAACATTCCACCCGAAAAGGTTGCATGCTCCGAGACGTAGCACGCATGAGTGCCACTCCAGGGCCTTGAAGAATGTCTTGGTTGCCAGATATCAGTCGAAACGACATCTGTTATGATGGAAATGCATGAAAACATGGAACTTAAAGAGAGTTTTTTTAGCCCGTCCAATGTCGTTCTTTTCCTGCCTCGCTACCATAAATTATTTCCTAAACATGACGTGCTCGGTTTAGAAGGGCCCTCAACGGACCAGATTAACTTGTTGTGGGGTTATTTCCATTGAAACTTTAAGGACATTGCCCTAAAACGCATCGCATATCCAAAGGATGTGCCAAACAAGGTGAGGAATGTGTTTATTTACGAGGTTTCGAAACATTCCCCCCGAAAAGGTTGCATGCTCCGTGACATAGCATGCTTGAGTGCCACTCCAGGGCATTGAAGAATGTCTCCGTTGCCAGATATCAGTCGAAACAACATCCGTTATGATGGAAATGCATGAAAACATGGAACTTGAAGAGAGTTTTTTAGCCCGTCCAATGTCATTCTTTTCCTGCCTTGCTACCATAAATTACTTCCTAAACCTGACGTGCTCGGTGTAGAAGGGCCCTCAACGGACCAGATTAACTTGTTGTGGGCTTATTTCCATCGAAACTTTAAGGACATTGTCCTAAAACGCATCGCATATCCAAAGGATGTGCCAAACAAGGTGAGGATTGTGTTTATTCTCCAGGTTTCTAAACTTTCCCCCGGAAAGGGTTGCATGCTCCATGACGTAGCACGCATGAGTGCCACTCTAGCGCCATGAAGAAAGTCTCCGTTGTCAGATATCAGTCGAAACGACATCCGTTATGATGGAAATGCATGATAACATGGAACTTGAAGAGAGTTTTTTAGCCCGTCCAATGTCGTTCTTTTCCTGCCTCGCTACCATAAATTATTTCCTAAACCTGACGTGCTCAGTGTAGAAGGGCCCTCAAAGGACCAGAATAACTTGTTGTGGGGTTATTTTCATCGAAACTTTAAGGACATTGCCCTAAAACGCATCGCATATCCAAAGGATGTGCCAAACAAGGTGAGGAATGTGTTTATTCACCAGGTTTCTAAACTTTCCCCCCGAAAAGGTTGCATGCTCCGTGACGTAGCACGCATGAGTGCCACTCCAGGGCCTTGAAGAATGTCTCCGTCGCCAGATATCAGTCGAAACGACATCTGTTATGATGGAAATGGATGAAAACATAGAACTTGAAGAGAGTTTTTTAGCCTGTCTAATGTCGTTCTTTTCCTGCCTCGCTACCATAAATTGTTTCCTAAACCTGATGTGCTCAGTGTAGAAGGACCCTCAACGGACCAGATTAACATGTTGTGGGCTTATTTCCATCGAAACTTTAAGGACATAGCCCTAAATCGCATCGCATATCCAAACGATGTGCCAAACAAGGTGAGGAATGTGTTTATTCACTAGGTTTGTAAACTTTCCCCCCGAGAAGGTTGCATGCTCCACGACGTAGCACGCATGAGTGCCACTCCAGGGCCATGAAGAATGTCTCCGTTGTCAGATATCAGTCGAAACGACATCCGTTATGATGGAAATGCATGAAAACATGGAACTTGAAGAGAGTTTTTTAGCCCGTCCAATGTCGTTCTTTTCCTGCCTCGGTACCATAAATTATTTCCTAAACCTGACGTGCTCAGTGTAGAAGGGCCCTCAAAGAACCAGATTAACTTGTTGTGGGGTTATTTTCATCGAAACTTTAAGGACATTGCCCTAAAACGCATCGCATATCCAAAGGATGTGCCAAACAAGGTGAGGAATGTGTTTATTCACCAGGTTTGTAAACTTTCCCCCCGAGAAGGTTGCATGCTCCATGACGTAGCACGCATGAGTGCCACTCCAGGGCCATGAAGAATGTCTCCGTTGCCAGATATCAGTCGAAACGACATCCGTTATGATGGAAATGCATGAAAACATGGAACTTGAAGAGAGGTTTTTAGCCCGTGCAATGTAGTTCTTTTCCTGACTCGCTACCATAAATTATTTCCTAAACCTGACGTGCTCAGTTTAGAAGGGCCCTCAACGGACCAGATAAACTTGTTGTGGGGTTATTTTCATCGAAACTTTAAGTACATTGCCCTAAAACGCATCGCATATCCAAAATATGTGCCAAACAAGGTGAGGAATGTGTTTATTCACCAGGTTTCTAAACTTTCTCCCTGAAAAGGTTGCATGCTCCACGACGTAGCACGCATGAGTGCCACTCCAGGGCCATGAAGAATGTCTCCGTTGCCAGATATCAGTCGAAACGACATCTGTTATGATGGAAATGCTTGAAAACTTGGAACTTGAAGAGAGTTTTTTAGCCCGTCCAATGTCGTTCTTTTCCTGCCTCGCTACCATAAATTATTTCCTAAACCAGACGTGCTCGGTGTAGAAGGGCCTTCAACGGACCAGATTAACTTGTTGTGGGGTTATTTCCATTGAAACTTTCAGGACATTGCCCTAAAACGCATCGCATATCCAAAGGATGTGCCAACCAAGGTGAGGAATGTGTTTATTCACCAGGTTTCTAAACTTTCCCCCCGAGAAGGTTGCATGCTCCATGACGTAGCACGCATGAGTGCCACTCCAGGGCCATGAAGAATGTCTCCGTTGCCAGATATCAGTCGAAACGACATCCGTTATGATGGAAATGCATGAAAACATGGAACTTGAAGAGAGTTTTTTAGCCCGTCCAATGTCGTTCTTTTCCTGCCTCGCTACCATAAATTATTTCCTAAACCTGACGTGCCCAGTTTAGAAGGGCCCTCAATGGACCAGATTAACTTGTTGTGGGGTTATTTTCATCGAAACTTTAAGGACATTGCCCTAAAACGCATCGCATATCCAAAAGATGTGCCAAACAAGGTGAGGAATGTGTTTATTCACCAGGTTTCTAAACTTTCTCCCTGAAAAGGTTGCATGCTCCGTGACGTAGCACGCATGAGTGCCACTCCAGGGCCATGAAGAATGTCTCCGTTGCCAGATATCAGTTGAAACGACATCTGTTATGATGGAAATGCATGAAAACATGGAAGTTGAAGAGAGTTTTTTAGCCCGTCCAATGTCGTTCTTTTCCTGCCTCGCTACCATAAATTATTTCCTAAACCTGACGTGCTCAGTTTAGAAGGGCCCACAATGGACCAGATTAACTTGTTGTGGGGTTATTTTCATCGAAACTTTAAGGACATTGCCCTAAAACGCATCGCGTTTCCAAAAGATGTGCCAAACAAGGTGAGGAATGTGTTTATTCACCAGGTTTCTAAACTTTCTCCCTGAAAAGGTTGCATGCTCCACGACGTAGCACGCATGAGTGCCACTCCAGGGCTATGAAGAATGTCTCCGTTGCCAGATATCAGTCGAAACGACATCCGTTATGATGGAAATGCATGAAAACATGGAAGTTGAAGAGAGTTTTTTAGCCCGTCCAATGTCGTTCTTTTCCTGCCTCGCTACCATAAATTATTTCCTAAACCAGACGTGCTCGGTGTAGAAGGGCCCTCAACGGACCAGATTAACTTGTTGTGGGGTTATTTCCATTGAAACTTTAAGGACATTGCCCTAAAACGCATCGCATATCCAAAAGATGTGCCAAACAAGGTGAGGAATGTGTTTATTCACCAGGTTCCTAAACTTTCTCCCTGAAAAGGTTGCATGCTCCATGACGTAGCACGCATGAGTGCCACTTCAGGGCCATGAAGAATTTCTCCATTGCCAGATATCAGTCGAAACGACATCCGTTATGATGGAAATGCATGAAAACATGGAACTTGAAGAGAGTTTTTTAGCCCGTCCAATGTCGTTCTTTTCTTGCCTCGCTACCGTAAATTATTTCCTAAACCTGACGTGCTTGGTGTAGAAGGGCCCTCAAAGGACCAGATTAACTTGTTCTGGGGTTATTTTCATCGAAACTTTAAGGACATTGCCCTAAAACGCATCGCATATCCTAAGGATGTGCCAAACAAGGTGAGGAATGTGTTTATTCACCAGGTTTCTAAACTTTCCCCCCGAAGAGGTTGCATGCTCCGTGACGTAGCACGCATGAGTGCCACTCCAGGGCCTTGAATAATGTCTCCGTTGCCAGATATCAGTCGAAACGACCTCTGTTATGATGGAAATGCATGAAAACTTGGAACTTGAAGAGAGTTTTTTAGCCTGTCCAATGTCGTTCTTTTCCTGCCTCGCTACCATAAATTATTTCCTAAACCTGATGTGCTC
>BDMV01000003.1:12541378-12552920 GCA_008326285.1 Oryza officinalis | reverse complement strand
AGTCCACATCATGAACAATGATCAGCCCATAAATAGTGCTTGCGGCCCATGAACAGTACCCGTGCTACAGTGCGCGTGAATAGTACCACATGGGGAGTTTAGTGTTGAATAGCCTTGGGCTGAGACTATATATTGAGGGGTAGACTCCCATTGTAAAGGGAACCACTTTTGATATTAAAAATACTCTTGTTCTTTCTGTTGTCCAAACAACATTGAAGGAATTGAGAGTTAGTCAAAAATCAAGATCGTTCAACCTTTCCGCTGGGAATTGGGAGCGCGATAGAACTTCATCTGGTGGTCGTGAAGTTCAACACGTGTGATTGGGCGAATTATAGAGTGCTAACTCTTGCATTGGCAACGGGGGATCACTACGATTCATCAGTTCCACGTGAGTATCTTGATCCTACGTCGAGAAGATCGGGCGACCCCGTATCAAAATCACTGAAACCGATCCCAGGGACGATGGCCGATGATGCCCAGGCTATTGAAGACGTTGAGCAGATTCGCCGTAAAGCCATTGCTGCTATTGCGGACTTCATAGGGTGATGTAGCATATTCTATTTGTATAATGTATAAACATACACCTTATCGGCCATGCAGCCGAATTTGTCTTGAAAATTCCAGCCTAATCATTGCTTCTGAAATCCTCTCACACCTTATCGGCCATGCAGCCGAATTTGTCTTGAAAATTCCAGCCTAATCATTGCTTCTGAAATCCTCTGAGTTCATTCTCACTCTGATGAATTGTATCTTAAAAAAAACACCTGTGTATGTATATATCTTTAATATGAACAATCTCATTATAAACAATCTCATCGGCCAGAAAGCCGAAGTCAATTGCCAACTGAAAAATCCAATGCGAGAACTTCTGTATATATATATGCCCCCCAAATTTTGGAAGATGAGGGCTCATATTCTGAAATTTTGAACTAAGGGCGATAGTATATACCGGCCATCTAAAGACGATGCTTAATTACATCGGCTGTAATCATAAATCGGCTAGAGGGCCGATCATGAGTCAATCCAGATACTGGGATAATATTGTTTCAAGTATTTGCCATTGAGAGCTCGTCCATAAATCTCGCCATCTAATCCCTTGAGCAGATAGGCATTGTGAGGAACACATCGATGAATTCGAAAGGGGCCTTCCCAATTAGGTGACCACTTGCCGAATTTATTATCTCTGGAACCAATCGGCATTATTAATTTCCATACAAGGTCTCCTTCCTCAAACGACTTGGCAACGACCTTTTTATTATAATGACGGGCTACTCTATCTTTATCACGCTTGATTTTCTCTAAGGCCCGTAATCGAACATGTGCCAAATCATCCAATTCATCAACCATAAGATTATGGTACTCATCGGCTGTCAAGTCGTCTTGCAAAGCAATCCTTCTTGAGCCGATGGCGGTTTCCCACGGCAGTACAGCTTCATGCCCGTAGACCAGCTGATAGGGAGGCACTTGGATTGCACCATGGCAAGCCATCCGATACGCCCAAAGGGCATCGGCCAGCGTTGTATGCCATTGCCTCGGCTGTTCGTCAATTTTCCTCTTGATTAATTTGATTAAAGACTTGTTAGAAGCCTCTGCCTGCCCATTAGCCTGCGCGTAGTAAGGAGAAGAATTGAGTAATCTGATGCCCATGCTGTCAGCAAATCGGACGAACTCGTCGGACACGAAGATTGATCCCTGATCGGTAGTTATTGTCTGAGGTAACCCAAACCGATATATGATGTGCTCCTTGACGAACTGAATAGCGTCTTTGGAATCAACCTTCTTGAGAGGAACGGCCTCAACCCACTTTGTGAAGTAATCTGTAGCCACTAATATATACTTGTGTCCCTTACTTGATGGTGGGTTAATCTGGCCGATCATATCTATTCCCCATCCACGAAACGGCCACGGCTTTATGATTGGATGCATAACCGATGCCGGTGCTCTCTGAATTGCTCCAAATTTCTGACAATCCTGACATCCTTTATAATACTTGAAGCAATCTTCTAGCATGGTTGGCCAAAAATATCCGACGCGCTTCATCAGCCATTTCATTTTATGGGCCGATTGATGGGTGCCACAAATCCCTTCATGTACTTCGCTCATAACGGTTTTAGCCTCCTCAGGACCTAGGCATTTGAGTAGGACACCATCAACCGTCCGATAATATAGGTTATCGTCCAATAAGACATAGTGTAAAACTTTATATTTCATTCTGCGTGACGCCGATTGGGAAGGGTTTCTCAAATACTCAATGATATCAAACCTCCAGTCATCGGCGTGCACGAGAGCAATCTGAATTGGAACGTCTTTAGCCATCGGCCTGTATCCCGATGCCCCCTGAGCTAAATCATTGGCTTCGAAATTCTGCTTCCTGGGTATATGCCTCATCGTTACGATCCGGAAACCGTGTAATAACTCTTTGCACTCCTCATTGTAGACTTTGAGAATATCGTCTCTGCACTCATACTCCCCAGAAAGTTGACTAATTACTAGCTGTGAATCACCAATGATTTCCACGGCATCGGCCTCGACTTCTTGTAATAACTGCAAGCCTTTAAGCACCGCTTCATATTCTGCTTGATTGTTGGTATAATAAGGCTTGATAGTGAAAGCGAACTCAAAACTTGCCCCCCGAGGGGATATGATGACTAGGCCGATACCGCAACCGTGTCTGCAGACGGATCCATCGAAATATAACGTCCACGGCACAATGTCTGCATATGCAACTGAGTCATCTCTATGTTGAACGATGAAATCGGCCAGGGCTTGTCCTTTGATCGCTTTGGCCGATTCATATCGAAGATCAAACTCTGTTAAAGCAAAGATCCACTTCCCGACTCGTCCTTTCAACACAGGGGCCGATAGCATGTATTTCATCACATCGGCCTTGCTCACCACTATGCACTCGTTGGAAAGCAGGTAATGCCTCAATTTAGTACATGAAAAATATAAACAAAGGCATAATTTCTCCACCGGCGTGTACCTTGTCTCAGCGTCTAACATTCTCCTGCTGAGATAAAAAATAGCTCTTTCCTTGCCGTTAACATCTTGAACCAAGACTGAGCCGATGGATTTCTCATCGGCTGACAAGTACAATTTGAATGGGACTCCTTTTTGTGGAGGAATTAAGACCGGCGGAGAAGTTAAATATTCTTTGATATCGTCTAGCGCTTTCTGTTGCTTGTCACCCCATATGAACTCTTCGTCGTCCTTTATTTTCAACAGTGGAGTGAATGGCTCTATACGGCCCGACAAATTTGATATAAAACGCCGGACGAAGTTGATCTTGCCAAGCAGAGACTGTAACTTGGTCTTGTTTTCTGGAGGCTTGATTTTCTTGATGGCATCGATGTTCTTCTGTGTGATTTCAATCCCCCTTTCATGGACCAAGAAACCCAAAAACTGACCGGCCGATACGCCAAAGGCACATTTGTTAGGGTTCAACTTCAAACCATATTTCCTTGCCCTTTCTAGTACCTTGCGTAAGTCGGCCAAGTGCATATCATGTTCTCTTGACTTTACGACGACATCGTCTATATAAACTTCAATCAGAGAGCCAATAAGATCATGAAAAATGTAATTCATAGCCCTCTGATACGTAGCTCCAGCATTCTTCAAACCAAATGTCATGACGACCCATTCATATAGGCCGATTGCCCCTGGGCACCTGAAGGCTGTCTTATGAATGTCCTCTTTAGCCATAAAGATCTGGTTGTAACCCGCGTTTCCGTCCATGAAACTAATGATCTTATGCCCAGAAGCAGCGTCGACTAGCAAATCGGCCAACGGCATAGGGTACTCGTCTTTGGGCGTCGCCTTATTTAGATCTCTGAAATCGACGCATACCCTTAGCTTGCCGTTCTTTTTCAATACCGGAACTATGTTGGAGACCCACTCCGCGTATCGGCAGGGCCTGATAAAGTTGGCGTCGTAAAGTCTTGTGATCTCTGCTTTTATGGCTTCGTGCATATCGGCCTTAAATCTCCGAGGAGCTTGCTTAAAAGGCCGATAGCCTTGTTTGATTGGTAGCCGATGTTCTACAATCGATCGGCTTAAACCTGGCATCTCATGGTATTCCCATGCAAAACAATCTCTGAATTCTTTCAAAAGATCTATCAAATTGTTCTTGTATTCCTTTGGCAAATTAGCACTTACATACGTCGGCCTAGGCCAATCACCTATTCCTATATCAATTTATTCCAATTCATCGGCCAACGTAAAACCTTGTCCCAACTTGCCATCTAACTCATCCACCGCGTCATCCGTGTAGGGGTCATCTTGTTCATTGTCAACGGCGGATGATGCATCTTCGCTAAAGTAACCGCTTGTCTTGATCTTCAATTGTCTCGATGTCGCAGTCAGTTACCTTGAGGAAATCGGCGTCCCAGACTCGCCCGAACAAGCAGTCGATTCCTTCCATCTCCCAAACTGCGAGATCGGCATTGGCGACATGTACTGACTGATCGGCCTGCACGATCTCGACTTGGTCCCCTTGCCATGCATGAGGCATTGGTGCATTGTTGAAGGGACACAGCAATTAGCATGGATCCAATCTCGTCCCAACAACAAGCTATAGGAACCCTTTCCATCGAAGACGAAGAAGGTGGTGGGAATTGTTTTGCTGCCCACGGTGAGCTCCACGTTCAGGACCCCCTTCGCCTCAAATGCGTTGCCACCAAAGTCCTTTAATACCATATTTGTCTTGATAAGATCTTCAGGTACTTTTCCAAGCTTCCTGAAGGTTGGGTATGGCATTAAATTGACCGCTACGCCGCCATCGACCAGCATCTTCGTCATCGGTCGCCCGTTGATGAATCCTTTGATGTACAACGACCGTAAATGTCTGTAGCTGGTGTCAACTGGCTTGTCGAAGATGGCTTGGTCTAGTGACAACCGTAGCCTGGCCGAACCTTGTTCATCATCGGCCATCGCTTCATCGGCTGCCTGCACACTGTATTCTGCTGGCAATATAAACACCATGTTAACAGGCGCCGATGCCATTTTTTTACCTTTTGAAGCTGAGTAGCTCTGAGCTGTATTGGAGGCGCCCTCATCGGCCTTGACCACCGTGGATTTTATCCTCCACTCTTTTTTGGTCTTGGTTGGCCGATGGGGTACTTCAGCTTGTTGCTCTTGGATTTGCTCTTTCCTCCTTAACCTCTGAACCCGCCGCTTTTGTGTCTTGGTGAATACATCGCTGGGGCACCATTGGGGTTTCTGGACTTGCTCCTCATCTTCATCGTGTTGATCTCGGTGCATCGGCCCTAGCCTTTCATGCACAGACTTCCGTTGCTTGGCCGGCCGATGCGTTCGTCTGCTTGAGCTACCCTGATAAAAATCTTCTGCACCATTGCATGCAGGGCACTCCTGGATAGATGGCAACCTCATCCCTTCATTCCAGCAGAAGCGAAAAAACTCGCACTCCCAGTGTGGATCGTAGGAGTTGTCTTGATCGGCTTGGTCTTGAGCTTGTTCCTCCCGCCTCCGCTGATATTTTCTGATCAGGCCCTCAGAGGTCTGATGAGGCCGCTTGCCAGTCCGATGGCCACCGCCATCGGCCCTGTCCGCCCGCACCATGTTGACTGGGAACGGGTGGCCTTCAATCTTCATCGGCCGCTTGGCATCATCGATTTTAATTCTGCCCTGCTCGATGGCCGATTGAATTTGTTGCCGGAAGATCTTGCATTCATTTGTATGGTGTGAATAGGAATTGTGCCACTTGCAATATCTCCTCTTCTTGATGTCTTCGGCCGATGGCAATACGTGACCTACTGGCAGTTGGATCTGCTTTTCTTGCAACAGCAGGTCAAATATCTTATCGGCCTTGTTGATGTCGAAATCATATTTATCTTCTTTATCTCCTTTCTTGGCCCACTGGCAAGTTGTTGATTTCCTCATCCGGGCCCACTCGGCTAGGTCGACATCACCGTCTTCATCGTCGTCATCGTCGGAGGCGTACTGATAAACAGTGTTAATCTTTTTCGCGAACTTCTTTGCCTCCTGGAATCGCTGCTCGTGGGCCGATACTCGTTGTGCCAGCTGAGCGAGGCTGTCAAATTCCTGCGAGGAGAACCTCTCGCGTATCGGCCCTAGCAATCCCTGAAATGCCAAATCGGCCAACTGGGAATCGGTCAGACTGAGGCTATAACATCTGTTCCGTATGTCTCTGAACCTTTGTATGTACTCAGGGACCGATTCATCCACTCGTTGCCTGATGGCAGTCAGATCTGACAGTTTCATCTCTTGTACGCCATTGTAGAAATATCTATGAAACTGTTTCTCCAGATCTATCCATCCTCTGATGGAATTGCAGGGCAAGGAAGAAAACCATGTGAATGCAGACCCTGATAAGGACAGAGGGAAAAACCTCACCCTCAACGCCTCGATAGCCGATGCCTCCCCGCACTGTGCTAAGAATCGGCTGACATGCTCATATGTCGAGACGTTGTCCTGTCCCGAAAACTTGGAGAAATCCGGGATCTTGTATCGGCCTGGCAATGGTACCCTGTCAAATTCCTCGGGATACGGGTGCCGATACACTGTAGAGTTCTCCTTGGGCTTCAAGCCGAATTGATCCCGCATCACTTCGGCTATCATATCGGCCCAATATCCTGCGGGCCGATGTGGGAGGTCTTGCTGAAACGATTGTTGCAAACCCTCTGCTTGATACTGCCTAGGGGAGTATGGCTGGTAATGATGATCCGAGTTCGGTACGCCATACTGTCCTGCGGGGTGCTGCTGATAGCCTTGTGGCACGTTGTATGCAGCTTGAAGTGGAGGACTATTGAACACTGGGGCTTGCGGTTGTCCGGCCGATGGCTGGTTGACGGGAACTTGCTGCATCGGCTCAACCACCGGTTGCTTCCCCTTGGCCCATTGAGCGTATTGTTCCTCGGTGATGAGCTGAGGGCTGCCCCCAGTCTGCCTGGTGAGGACCAGTGGCAATGTTGTTGTCGGCTGCGCCGATGGGGGTGGCATCGGCGCTGTTGGCTGAGACGTGCTCAGATCATTCCTCAGGGTCCGATATGCAGGGAACTTATTTTCTGGCAAGAAAATCGGCCCCTGAGGCTTGAACTGGTGAATTGACCCGTCTAAGATAGATTTGACCGTATTGGTCAAGGTGTTCACCAAAATCCCTGATTGGTTGACTAGCGCAGAGTGGACTGCGGAGTCAATCCTGTCTTGCAACGTCGGCGCTGCAGTGTCTTCAGTTTTGACGGCGTGATCGTGCGCCGCCGCCGACGTTCCAGCTCCATCTCCGGAACTCGGCATGACCACCTTGGACTTTTGAATCAAGGTGCCCTGCCGAGTCCTAGAATATGTTTGCAGGTACATATTCTGGAACTGCTCGACCAGACTATCCATCTCAGCTTTTTGTTCTGCGCTGAGCTGGTCGGCGGTCACGGGAATGACGTTCTCCTCGACGATCTCGGCCTGCTTCGACATCTCGAGGTGTTCTTGTTGCTGGTGAGAAGCTTGTGTTCTTGTGGTCCCACCGGGCGTGCCAAAAGCGTGTTGGCGCAGAATTTCGACCCGTCCAGCAACCAAACGGGTTCCGCGTTACCACGGCGGCCTGGGAGATCTGCTTAACTCCAGTGCAGGTCCAAATGGCTTGCCTAGTCGTAAGTAGAGCGTGCCAGTTGATTTGATCTGCAATCAACAAGAAACAAGTAAACCAAGTCAGAGAACAACGGCCGATCGGTCAATAGACCGATGACACATTGTCATAGCCCAGCCGATAGGGCAAAGCTATATCGGCTCACTTAGAAAATAAGTAAAACATGAATCTAATTTTATCAGCCTTCATTGATATGTAGATCTCAACTAACAACATCGGCCGATAAGGATAATGAAGGTAACTACACTAGCTAGTACTCTAGTGCAACTTATACGAGCCAATCGGCCAATATAAACATATCAACCATAAAGAAATCTTAAGATTACTTCACGATCGACGTATCTATACTTATCGATCTGCACATATAAGTGGCAAACACATGCAAGAAACATAAAGCAACCACATGCGTTAGATAAGACCGGCTAAAACCCCGGTACTATCCTTAGCTACAACCGAAAACAGACTTCGCGTTAGATCTCAAAACAGGACTAAGGTCGATGGCAACTCAAAGTGATGAGGACATCGCTAGTAATGTCAAAGCTAGTAATGAGACTTCAATAACAGGACCAATAACAAGAGCACGAGCCAAGAAACTACAATCTCAGGTGAACCTGCTCCTTAATGAATATGTCATTAATTTTAATGAGAATTTTATACTACCTAAAAACAATGTTTTACTTGTGCTCAGGTTTGAAGAGTCAGCGATGGATGGAGATCAAGGATATGTGGCCGTCATCCAAGGAAGCATAAGTCCACATCATGAACAATGATCAGCCCATAAATAGTGCTTGCGGCCCGTGAACAGTACCGTACGGCCCATGAACAGTATCCGTGCTACAGTGCGCGTGAATAGTACCACATGGGGAGTTTAGTGTTGAATAGCCTTGGGCTGAGACTATATATTGAGGGGTAGACTCCCATTGTAAAGGGAACCACTTTTGATATTAAAAATACTCTTGTTCTTTCTGTTGTCCAAACAACATTGAAGGAATTGAGAGTTAGTCAAAAATCAAGATCGTTCAACCTTTCCGCTGGGAATTGGGAGCGCGATAGAACTTCATCTGGTGGTCGTGAAGTTCAACACGTGTGATTGGGCGAATTATAGAGTGCTAACTCTTGCATTGGCAACGGGGGATCACTACGATTCATCAGTTCCACGTGAGTATCTTGATCCTACGTCGAGAAGATCGGGCGACCCCGTATCATCTTGGTATCAGAGCGCGGTTTACTCGGTAGGATTATTTACCCTTACTTTTAGATTGATTTATTTTTGTCCTATAGTCCATTAAACTGAAAATTGCAACAAAACTTAACCAAACCCTAGTTTTTGCATCTGTTNTTTGCTAGGTCTAATCTGAAAACCGCACAGATCCAGATTCGAACCCTTTCGCCGCCGATTCAACAAACCCTTCGTGTTCTTCAACTCCGGCGACCGCTCGGTACTCCATCGACATCGACCCCTTCCGCAGCGATCCCCTCTTCAACAACAATGGCTTCCGCCCCATTCTACGCCTCTGAGATCCCCGCGGTAAGTCGACTCGCTCAACCCTGCATTATAACTTTCCCCGTCAATTTCTCCAAGTTAGGGTTTTACTCTCTGTCCCCCCAGGCCTTATATTTTCATCGTCGTTCTCACGATTTAGGTCTTCAAAAACCAAATCTTGATCCCCACCGACGATAAATCCCATCGCTTTCTCCTGGGCCCCATGGGCGACTGCGACCCAACCTGGCTAATCAACGCCGAAACAGACAGAATCCCCTTCAGGCAAGCCAACCACTATTTCTGCGTGGAAACACACCTTCAGGTCATGGCCATCGAAGCTAAACGGATACAGGACCTGGCACAAAAGGATTGCTGCTGTCAAACAAGTCCACTGGGACGAGATTGGAATCGGCCAATGCATAACTCTGTCCCTGGCCGATACCAAGAAAAATGAGCCACTAATGTCAGCTGCCAGCTACTTCTGGTCAAGTACCTTGAACGCCTTCATGTTCAAGCAAGGTCCGATGACCCCAACCCTCATAGATATCAAGGTACTCACAGGACTAGACATCGACTCTGAAATTAATCCCTTCAGCCTCCTGATAAACAGCAGCCACAAACTGAAGACCAAGAAAATTGGAGGCTGGTCTGGGTACATCTCTGAGCACACGGAACAAGGATCGGTCTCAGAGCGAGAACACGTAGCTTTCCTGACATTGTGGTTGGAAAGATTCGTCTTCTGCGGGTCGACCTGCGGCCCTACAACAAACTGTCAGCACCTGGCTCAGGCCCTGGTCAGCAAAAAACAAATCCCTCTCGGCCGATATCTCTTAGGAGCTGTATATCGGCTACTCCACATTGCCACACAAGACTTGATGCTGAAACAAACCGTGGCACACGGGGGACCATGGTGGTTCATCCAACTGTGGCTAACAATTCACACCAACACCATGGTTGATCGGCCACCTCTATCGGACTCGCGCTTCCCATCGAAGTATGCCGATCACGAAGATCCCAGAAGCAGACGATGCATGTCTTATGGAGAAGCAACCTCCGTCTACCCTGGCGCAGATCAATCGGCCGATGACATGGCTACATGGTTCATCCGTTTCTTCACCGGCCCTCCATCAGCCAAGATGGACATGTTTATCTATACATCGGACCAAGACTATGAGCTTCCAGATGATCTGCAACTGAGCTTGGTAAACGATGACATGGAGTCCAGAGAGGTGTTTATGATCGGCCTCACTCCATGCCTGCTCCCGGTAGGCATTTTTCAGGGAAGGAGCACCAGCCTGTCCTATGAATTTTATAACCTAATGACAGCTGCTAGGCAATGCGAGCTCGGGCAATTTCCCATCAGTTTATACCTTCATAAATTCCTAGAGAGTAGAGGCACAGTCTCATTGGCTCTAGTTATGAGCAAGGCGATGGAAATCGAACTCCCAAATCTTGGTGACTGTGATTGGCTGCACCTGAATACCTTTGTCTACATCAATTTCCAAACCTGGTGGCAAGAGTGGGCCGCTCATATTTTCCACCAATCGGCCAGGTTCTATGTAACAGAGCTTATCCAAGGCATCAGTCCCCAAGTGCCAGATGAGCCGATTCCTTCTGTGAGCAACAGTGGACAGAAGATTTTCTATGCTCAAGCCATAGCTCCATCGGGGTCAACCATCCTGGAGTCCGTCATCGGCCTCACTGCCCCAAAGATACCATCACTGCTCCAGGGGCCGATGATCAAGGAAAACCCCAAGAGGAAAGCGCCATTTAAAGGCAAAGCCCAAAAAACCAGCAAAAAAGCCAAAACTGACGACCAAGAAGATCTCGAAGAGCTGGATCCCTCCATAGAAGAGTTTCTCAAAGAACAAGTAATGGAGGAAGAAGTCGATGCAGCTGCTGCCGATACATATGAAGGAAACACATCGACTGAAGCTATCAAGGAAACATCAACCGAAACCACTGAGATCCCACTGGCCGATGACCAAAGTGATGCCCCCCAACCGAAAAAGACCAAACATGCAATCCGCAAGGTAAACACAATTTCTTCTCCGTGCTCATATAACCCCTTCCTATTTCTTGGCTTTAATTTGATATCCTTTTCAGGCTGTGGCATCATCTATACTGAAGGAAAGAACTCAATCGGCCCCTCTGCAAAGGACTAAGAAAGCAACCCTACAATGGCGTGAGCGGGCTAAAGCGCGATTGAGGACTCCGTCTCCTTCTCCAGCACCCTCTCCGGTCACCTCGGTAAGAGTTGATTTATATATTATCATGCTAATCTCACAAACCTACTTACCAATCCCTTGCTTTTCAGCCTAGGGCCCCAGCATCTTCGCCACATCGGCCAACCCCATCGCCTACTGCCTCAACACAGCAAGGGGAGGCCGATGCAAACACCACCGATACTCCAACTCAGGTAACGAGACCTAGCCCGATCC
>BDMV01000003.1:12478238-12489589 GCA_008326285.1 Oryza officinalis | reverse complement strand
AGGGTTTATTGCCGACGATGGTTTAATTCTTATGCTTGGCTAGATTGTTCAATGCAGCTGTCATCCCCAAAAGCAATCGACGACTTGACTTTCTTTGTGTTAAGTCTCAATTCACACTTCGAGTTGCTATCGACCTTAGTCCTGTTTTGAGATCTAACACAAAGCCTGTTTTCGGTTGTAATTAAGGATAGTACCGGGGTTTTAGCCGGTCTTATCTAACATATGTGGTTGTTTTATGTTTCTTGCATATGTTTGCCACTTATATGTGCAGATCGATAAGTATAGATATGTCGATCGTGAGGTAATCTCAAGATTTCTTTATGGTTGACGTGTTTATACTGACCGATTGGCTCGTATAAGGTTGCACTAGAGTACTAGCTGGTGTAGTTACTTCTGTCATCCTTATCGGCCGATTTTATTAGTTGAGGTCTACATATCAATGAAGGCCGATAAGATTAGATTCATGTCTTACTTATTTTCTAAGTGAGCCGATATAGCTTTGCCCTATCGGCTGGGCTATGACAATGTGTCATCGGTCTGCTGACCGATCGGCCATTGTTCTCTGACTTGGTTCACTTGTTTCTTGTTGATTGCAGATCAAATCAACTGGCACGCTCTACTTACGACTAGGCAAGCCATTTGGACCTGCACTGGAGTTAAGCAGATCTCCCAGGCCGCCGTGGTAACGCGGAACCCGTTTGGTTGCTGGACGGGTCGAAATTCTGCGCCAACACGCTTTTGGCACGCCCGGTGGGACCTCAAGAACACAAGCTTCTCACCAGCAACAAGAACACCTCGAGATGTCGAAGCAGGCCGAGATCGTCGAGGAGAACGTCATTCCTGTGACCGCCGACCAGCTCAGCGCAGAACAAAAAGCTGAGATGGATAGTCTGGTCGCGCAGTTCCAGAATATGTACCTGCAAACATATTCTAGGACTCGGCAGGGCACCTTGATTCAAAAGTCCAAGGTGGTCATGCCGAGTTCTGGAGATGGAGCTGGAACGTCGGCGGCGGCGCACGATCACGCCGTCAAAACTGAAGACACTGCAGCGCCGACGTTGCAAGACCGAATCGACTCCGCAGTTCACTCTGCGCTAGTCAACCAGTCGGGGATCCTGGTGAACACGTTGACCAATACGGTCAAGTCGATCCTGGATGGTTCAATCCATCAGTACAAGCCTCAAGGCCCGATTTACCTGCCAGAAAATAAGTTCCCTGCCTATCGGACCTTGAGGAACGACCTGAGCACGGCTCAGCCGACAGCGCCGATGCCACCTCCATCGGCGCAACCAACAACAACCCTGCCGCTGGTCCTCACCAAGCAGGCGGGAGGAAGCCCTCAGCACATCACGGAGGAGCAGTACGCTCAATGGACCAAGGGGAAGCAACCGGTGGTTGAGCCGATGCAGCAAGTTCCTGTCCACCAGCCATCGGCCGGACAACCGCAAGCCCCGGCGTTCAATAGTCCTCCACTTCAAGCTGCATACAACGTGCCGCAAGGCTATCAGCAGTACACCGCAGGGCAGTACGGCGCGCAGAACCTGGATCACCACTATCAACCGTACTCCCCCAGGCACTATCAAGCAGAGGGCCTCCAACAATCCTACCAGCAGGACCTCCCGCATCGGCCCGCAGGATACTGGGCTGACATGATAGCCGAAGTGATGCGAGATCAATTCGGCTTGAAGCCCAAAGAGAACTCTACAGTGTATCGGCACCCGTATCCCGAGGAATTTGACAGGGTACCATTGCCGGGCCGATACAAGATCCCGGATTTCTCCAAGTTTTCGGGACAGGACAACGTCTCGACATATGAGCATGTCAGCCGATTCTTAGCACAGTGCGGGGAGGCATCGGCTATCGAGGCGTTGAGGGTGAGGTTTTTCCCTCTGTCCTTATCAGGGTCTGCATTCACATGGTTCTCTTCCTTGCCCTGCAATTCCATCAGAGGATGGATAGATCTGGAGAAACAGTTTCATAGATACTTCTACAATGGCGTACAAGAGATGAAACTGTCAGATCTGACTGCCATCAGGCAACGAGTGGATGAATCGGTCCCTGAGTACATACAAAGGTTCAGAGACATACGGAACAGATGTTATAGCCTCAGTCTGACCGATTCCCAGTTGGCCGATTTGGCATTTCAGGGATTGCTAGGGCCGATACGCGAGAGGTTCTCCTCGCAGGAATTTGACAGCCTCGCTCAGCTGGCACAACGAGTATCGGCCCACGAGCAGCGATTCCAGGAGGCAAAGAAGTTCGCGAAAAAGATTAACACTGTTTATCAGTACGCCTCCGACGATGACGACGATGAAGACGGTGATGTCGACCTAGCCGAGTGGGCCCGGATGAGGAAATCAACAACTTGCCAGTGGGCCAAGAAAGGAGATAAAGAAGATAAATATGATTTCGACATCAACAAGGCCGATAAGATATTTGACCTGCTGTTGCAAGAAAAGCAGATCCAACTGCCAGTAGGTCACGTATTGCCATCGGCCGAAGACATCAAGAAAAGGAGATATTGCAAGTGGCACAATTCCTATTCACACCATACAAATGAATGCAAGATCTTCCGGCAACAAATTCAATCGGCCATCGAGCAGGGCAGAATTAAAATCGATGATGCCAAGCGGCCGATGAAGATTGAAGGCCACCCGTTCCCAGTCAACATGGTGCGGGCGGACAGGGCCGATGGCGGTGGCCATCGGACTGGCAAGCGGCCTCATCAGACCTCTGAGGGCCTGATCAGAAAATATCAGCGGAGGCGGGAGGAACAAGCTCAAGACCAAGCCGATCAAGACAACTCCTACGACCCACACTGGGAGTGCGAGTTTTTTCGCTTCTGCTGGAATGAAGGGATGAGGTTGCCATCTATCCAGGAGTGCCCTGCATGCAGTGGTGCAGAAGATTCTTATCAGGGCAGCTCAAGCAGACAAACGCATCGGCCGGCCAAGCAACGGAAATCCGTGCATGAAAGGCTGGGGCCGATGTACCAAGATCAACACGATGAAGATGAGGAGCAGGCCCAGAACCCCCAATGGTGCCCAAGCGATGTATTCACCAAGACACAGAAGCGGCGGGTTCAGAGGTTAAGGAGGAAAGAGCAAATCCAAGGGCAACAAGCTGAAATACCCCATCGGCCAACCAAGATCGGAAAAGAGTGGAGAATAAAATCCACGGTGACCAAGGCCGATGAGGGCACCTCCAATACAGCTCAGGGCTACTCACCTTCAAAAGGTAAGAAAACAGCATCGGCGCCTGTTAACATGGTGTTTATATTGCCAGCAGAATACAGTGTGCAGGCGGCCGATGAAGCAATGGCTGATGAGGAACAAAGTTCAGCCAGGCTACGGTTGTCACCAGATCAAGCCACCTTCGACAAGCCAGTTGACGCCAGCTACAGACATCTACGGCCGTTGTACATCAAAGGATTCATCAACGGGCGGCCGATGACGAAGATGCTGGTCGATGGTGGCGCAGCAGTCAATTTAATGCCATACACAACCTTCAGGAAGCTTGGAAAAGTACCTGAGGATCTTATCAAGACAAATATGGTATTAAAGGACTTCGGTGGCAACGCGTCCGAAACGAAGGGGGTCCTGAACGTGGAACTCACCGTGGGCAGCAAAACAATTCCCACCACCTTCTTCGTCTTCGATGGAAAGGGTTCCTACAGCTTGTTGTTGGGACGAGATTGGATCCATGCTAATTGCTGTGTCCCTTCAACAATGCACCAATGCCTCATGCAATGGCAAGGGGACCAAGTCGAGATCGTGCAGGCCGATCGGTCAGTACATGTCGCCAATGCCGATCTCGCAGTTTGGGAGATGGAGGGAATCGACTGCTTGTCCGGGCGAGTCTGGGACGCCGATTTCCTCAAGGTAACCGACTGCGACATCGAGACAATTGAAGACCAAGACAAGCGGTTACTTTAGCGAAGATGCACCATCCGCCGTTGACAATGACCCCTACACAGATGACGCGGTGGATGAGTTAGACGGCAAGTTGGGACAAGGTTTTACGTCGGCCGATGAATTGGAAGAAATTGATATAGGAATAGGTGATAGGCCTAGGCCGACGTATGTAAGCACTAATTTGCCAAAGGAATATAAGAATAATTTGATAGATCTTTTGAAAGAATTCAGAGATTGTTTTGCATGGGAATACCATGAGATGCCAGGATTAAGCCGATCGATTGTAGAACATCGGCTACCAATCAAACAAGGCTATCGGCCTTTTAAGCAAGCTCCTCGGAGGTTTAAGGCCGATATGCACGAAGCCATAAAAGCAGAGATCACAAGACTTTACGACGCCAACTTTATCAGGCCCTGCCGATACGCGGAGTGGGTCTCCAACATAGTTCCGGTATTGAAAAAGAACGGCAAGCTAAGGGTATGCATCGATTTCAGAGATCTAAATAAGGCGACGCCCAAAGACGAGTACCCTATGCCGTTGGCCGATTTGCTAGTCGACGCTGCTTCTGGGCATAAGATCATTAGTTTCATGGACGGAAACGCGGGCTACAACCAGATCTTTATGGCTAAAGAGGACATTCATAAGACAGCCTTCAGGTGCCCAGGGGCAATCGGCCTATATGAATGGGTCGTCATGACATTTGGTTTGAAGAATGCTGGAGCTACGTATCAGAGGGCTATGAATTACATTTTTCATGATCTTATTGGCTCTCTGATTGAAGTTTATATAGACGATGTCGTCGTAAAGTCAAGAGAACATGATATGCACTTGGCCGACTTACGCAAGGTACTAGAAAGGGCAAGGAAATATGGTTTGAAGTTGAACCCTAACAAATGTGCCTTTGGCGTATCGGCCGGTCAGTTTTTGGGTTTCTTGGTCCATGAAAGGGGGATTGAAATCACACAGAAGAACATCGATGCCATCAAGAAAATCAAGCCTCCAGAAAACAAGACCAAGTTACAGTCTCTGCTTGGCAAGATCAACTTCGTCCGGCGTTTTATATCAAATTTGTCGGGCCGTATAGAGCCATTCACTCCACTGTTGAAAATAAAGGACGACGAAGAGTTCATATGGGGTGACAAGCAACAGAAAGCGCTAGACGATATCAAAGAATATTTAACTTCTCCGCCGGTCTTAATGCCTCCACAAAAAGGAGTCCCATTCAAATTGTACTTGTCAGCCGATGAGAAATCCATCGGCTCAGTCTTGGTTCAAGATGTTAACGGCAAGGAAAGAGCTATTTTTTATCTCAGCAGGAGAATGTTAGACGCTGAGACAAGGTACACGCCGGTGGAGAAATTATGCCTTTGTTTATATTTTTCATGTACTAAATTGAGGCATTACCTGCTTTCCAACGAGTGCATAGTGGTGAGCAAGGCCGATGTGATGAAATACATGCTATCGGCCCCTGTGTTGAAAGGACGAGTCGGGAAGTGGATCTTTGCTTTAACAGAGTTTGATCTTCGATATGAATCGGCCAAAGCGATCAAAGGACAAGCCCTGGCCGATTTCATCGTTCAACATAGAGATGACTCAGTTGCATATGCAGACATTGTGCCGTGGACGTTATATTTCGATGGATCCGTCTGCAGACACGGTTGCGGTATCGGCCTAGTCATCATATCCCCTCGGGGGGCAAGTTTTGAGTTCGCTTTCACTATCAAGCCTTATTATACCAACAATCAAGCAGAATATGAAGCGGTGCTTAAAGGCTTGCAGTTATTACAAGAAGTCGAGGCCGATGCCGTGGAAATCATTGGTGATTCACAGCTAGTAATTAGTCAACTTTCTGGGGAGTATGAGTGCAGAGACGATATTCTCAAAGTCTACAATGAGGAGTGCAAAGAGTTATTACACGGTTTCCGGATCGTAACGATGAGGCACATACCCAGGAAGCAGAATTTCGAAGCCAATGATTTAGCTCAGGGGGCATCGGGATACAGGCCGATGGCTAAAGACGTTCCAATTCAGATTGCTCTCGTGCACGCCGATGACTGGAGGTTTGATATCATTGAGTATTTGAGAAACCCTTCCCAATCGGCGTCACGCAGAATGAAATATAAAGTTTTACACTATGTCTTATTGGACGATAACCTATATTATCGGACGGTTGATGGTGTCCTACTCAAATGCCTAGGTCCTGAGGAGGCTAAGACCGTTATGAGCGAAGTACATGAAGGGATTTGTGGCACCCATCAATCGGCCCATAAAATGAAATGGCTGATGAAGCGCGTCGGATATTTTTGGCCAACCATGCTAGAAGATTGCTTCAAGTATTATAAAGGATGTCAGGATTGTCAGAAATTTGGAGCAATTCAGAGAGCACCGGCATCGGTTATGCATCCAATCATAAAGCCGTGGCCGTTTCGAGGATGGGGAATAGATATGATCGGCCAGATTAACCCACCATCAAGTAAGGGACACAAGTATATATTAGTGGCTACAGATTACTTCACAAAGTGGGTTGAGGCCGTTCCTCTCAAGAAGGTTGATTCCAAAGACGCTATTCAGTTCGTCAAGGAGCATATCATATATCGGTTTGGGTTACCTCAGACAATAACTACAGATCAGGGATCAATCTTCGTGTCCGACGAGTTCGTCCGATTTGCTGACAGCATGGGCATCAGATTACTCAATTCTTCTCCTTACTACGCGCAGGCTAATGGGCAGGCAGAGGCTTCCAACAAGTCTTTAATCAAATTAATCAAGAGGAAAATTGACGAACAGCCGAGACAATGGCATACAACGCTGGCCGATGCCCTTTGGGCGTATCGGATGGCTTGCCATGGTGCAATCCAAGTGCCTCCCTATCAGCTGGTCTACGGGCATGAAGCTGTACTGCCGTGGGAAACCGCCATCGGCTCAAGAAGGATTGCTTTGCAAGACGACTTGACAGCCGATGAGTACCATAATCTTATGGTTGATGAATTGGATGATTTGGCACATGTTCGATTACGGGCCTTAGAGAAAATCAAGCGTGATAAAGATAGAGTGGCCCGTCATTATAATAAAAAGGTCGTTGCCAAATCGTTTGAGGAAGGAGACCTTGTGTGGAAATTAATAATGCCGATTGGCTCCAGAGATAATAAATTCGGCAAATGGTCACCTAATTGGGAAGGCCCCTTTCTAATTCATCGATGTGTTCCTCACAATGCCTATCTGCTCAAGGGATTAGATGGCGAGATTTATGGACGAGCTCTCAATGGCAAATACTTGAAACAATATTATCCCAGTATCTGGATTGACTCATGATCGGCCCTCTAGCCGATTTATGATCACAGCCGATGCAGTCAAGCATCGTCTTTAGATGGCCGGTAAATACTATCGTCCTTAGTTCAAAATTTCAGAATATGAGCCCTCATCTTCCAAAATTTGGGGGGCATATATATATATACAAGAATTTTCACGGATTTTTTAGTTTGGCGATTGGCTTCGGCTCTCTGGCCGATGAGATTGTTTATAACGAGAATTTTCAAGGATTTTTCAGTTTGGCGATTGACTTCGGCTTTCTGGCCGATGAGATTGTTTATAATGAGAATTTTCAAGGATTTTTCAGTTTGGCGATTGACTTCGGCTCTCTGGCTGATGAGATTGCTTATAATGAGATTGTTCGTATTAAAGATATATGTGTCTGGAATTTTCAAAACAAATTCGGCTGCACGGCCGATAAGGTGTGAGAGGATTTCAGACGCAATAAATTAGGCTGGAATTTTCAAAACAAATTCGGCTACATGGCCGATAAGGTGTATGGTTATAAATTATAGAAATAACATATGCTACATCACCCTATGAAGTCTGCAATAGCAGCAATGGCTTTACGACGAATCTGCTCAACGTCTTCAATAGCCTGGGCATCATCGGCCATCGTCCCTGGGATTGGTTTCAGTGATTTGCTTAGGATCGCGAGGTACTTGGCCGATGCCTTGAGCTTTGCCGTCTGATCTTCTATGACCTTGGGTGATGCAGCTATCCCGGCTTCGACTTCCTGGATTTCTTGGCGTGTAGTGGCCAGCTTAGATTCTAGCTCTGCCTCGAGGCGACGGAGTTCTTCAAGCCTATTTTTCAGCACAATCGGCTCCACCGCTAGCTCGTCCAACCTGGTCTTATCGGCGTTCACTTGAGCTTTGCTAGCGGACAGGGCCGATTCCAGTTGTTCGCGCTCTCGTCGCTCTGCAAGTCTTTTTTTTGCTCTGAAAAGCTTGAATCGGTATTGTTCCAGGAAGATGGCCGGCGTGAGGATTTCCATCAGGTCTTCGGGCAATTCGTCTTGGATTTCTTGTACCCTGGCTCTGATGGAGGAGCAGTCTTCTACCAAACACTCCAGCGAGGCTTCTAGCCGATTCCCAATATCGGTCAGCCGGTTCTTCAGATCATCAGAGATTGGTGCCCTGGCTGTGCTGGGTAGCTCCTTGTCCTCATCATCAAGAAACTGGCCGATATCAAAGGAGAACATATCGGCTAGGTTCTGCAAATATCAACATGGGTCGAGGTTAGCCTTGTTAATCAGGAATCGGCAGAAAGGGGATCAGGGTAACCGTGGTTACCTGTGTTGGAGCATTGGTGGTGCTTGCATCGGCCTCCCTTTGCTTTGTCGACACAGTAGGCGAGGGGGTTGGCCGATGTGGTGAACGTGATGGAGCCCTAGGCTGAAAAAGCAGGAAATTGGTGAATAGGGTTATGTGATTACGAAAATAATGCAAAAAATCAACTCTTACCGAGACAGTCGGAGAGGGTGGTGGAGAAGGAGAAGGGGTTCTCAATCGTGCCTTGGCTCGTTCGCGCCGTTGCAAAGTTGTTTTCTTGGTTCTTGGCAAAGGGGCCGATTGAGTTCTCTCCTTTAACACAGACGACACCGCAGCCTGAAAAGGATATGAAGTTAAAGTGTGACAGTACAAGGAGATTATGTAAACACAAAGAAGAGATTATATTGACCTTGCGAACTGCGTGTCTGGTCCTTTTTGGTTGCGGGGCATCATCTTGGTCATCGGCCGGTGGGATCTCCGCAGCTCCGGCCGATGGCTCTTGGGTGGTTTCGACCGACGGGTTTTCTTCTTCGTGTGCGTCGGCCGCTGCTGCATCGACTTCCTCCTCCATCACTTGTTCTTCGAGGAATTCTTCCAAGGAGGGGTCTAGCTCTTCGGCATCGGCCTGGTCATCGGTTTTAGCCTTCTTGCTGGCTTTCTGCGATTTGCCTTTGGCCGGCGCTTTTCTCTTGGGGTTTTCTTTAGGCATCGGACCTTGGAGAAGCGACGCCACTTTTGGGGCAGTGAGGCCGATGATGGATTCCAGGATGGTTGACCCCGATGGAGCTATGGCTTGAGCGTAGAAGATCTTCCGTCCACTGTTGCTCACAGATGGAATCGGCTCATCTGGGACTTGAGGGCTGATGCCTTGGATAAGTTCTGTCACATAGAACCTGGCCGATTGATGAAAGATGTGAGCGGCCCACTCTTGCCACCAAGTTTGGAAGCTAATGTGCACGAAGGCATTCAGATGCAGCCGATCGCAGTCACCAAGATTGGGGAGCTCGATTTCCATTGCTTTGTTCATAACCAGGGCCGATGGGACTGTGCCTCTGCTCTCTAGGAGCTTATGAAGATGCAAGCTAATGGGAAGTTGTCCGAGCCCGCATTGTCTAGCAGCTGTCATTGGGGTGTAAAACTCATAGGACAAGCTGGTGCTCCTTCCCTGAAAGACGCCTACTGGGAGCAGGCATGGAGTGAGGCCGATCATGAATAATTCCCTTGATTCCATGTCATCATTTATTAAGCTCAGTTGCAGATCATCTGGAAGCTCGAAGTCTCGGTCCGATGTATAGACAAACATATCCATCTTGGCTGATGGAGGGCCGGTGAAGAAACGGATGAACCATGTAGCCATGTCATCGGCCGATTGATCTGCGCCGGGGTAGACGGAGGCTGCTTCCCCGTAGGACATGCATCTTCTGTTCCTGGGATCTTCGTGATCGGCATATTTTGATGGGAAGCGAGAATCTGATAGAGGTGGCCGATCAACCATGGTGTTGGTGTATATGGTTAGCCAGAGTTGAATGAACCACCATGGTCCTCCATGAGCCACAGTCTGTTTTAGCATCAAGTCTTGTGTGGAAACATGGAGTAGCCGATATACAGCTCCTAGAAGGTATCGGCCCAAGGGGATTTGTCTCTTGTCGACCAAAGCTTGAGCCAAGTGTTGATAGTTTGTAGTGGGGCCACAGGTCGATCCGCAAAAGACAAATCTCTCCAACCACAATGTCAGGAAAGCTACGTGTCCTCGCTCTGAGACCGATCCCTGTTCCATGTGTTCAGAGATATATTCGGACCAGCCTCCGATTTTCTTGGTCTTCAACTTGTGGCTGCTGTTTACCAGGAGGCTGAAGGGGTTGATCTCGGAGCTGATATCCAATCCTGTGAGTACCTTGATATCTATGAGGGTTGGGGTCATCGGACCTTGCTTGAACATAAAGGCGTTCAAGGTACTTGACCAGAAGTAGCTGGCAGCTGACATTAGTGGCTTATTCTTCTTGGTATCGGCCAGGGACAGAGTTATGCATTGGCCGATTCCAATCTCGTCCCAGTGGACTTGTTTGACGGCAGCAATCCTTTTGTGCCAGGTCCTGTATCCGTTTAGCTTTGATGGCCATGACCTGAAGGTGTGCTTCCACGCCGAGACAGTGGGCTTGGCTTGCCTGAAAGGGGTTCTGTCTGTTTCGGCGTTGATTAGCCAGGTTGGGTCGCAGTCGCCCATGGGGCCCAGGAGAAAGCGATGGGATTTATCGTCGGTGGGAATCAAGATTTGGTTTTTGAAGACCTAAATCGTGAGAACAACGATGAGTACCGGGGTTTTAGCCGGTCTTATCTAACATATGTGATTGCTTTATGTTTCTTGCATATGTTTGCCACTTATATGTGCAAATCGATAAGTATAGATATGTCGATCATGAGGTAATCTCAAGATTTCTTTATGGTTGACGTGTTTATACTAGCCGATTGGCTCGTATAAGGTTGCACTAGAGTACTAGCTGGTGTAGTTACCTTTGTCATCCTTATCGGCCGGTATTATTAGTTGAGGTCTACATATCAATGAAGGCCGATAAGATTAGATTCATGTCTTACTTATTTTCTAAGTGAGCCGATATAGCTTTGCCCTATCGGCTGGGCTATGACAATGTGTCATCGGTCTGCTGACCGATCGGCCATTGTTCTCTGACTTGGTTCACTTGTTTCTTGTTGATTGCAGATCAAATCAACTGGCACGCTCTACTTACGACTAGGCAAGCCATTTGGACCTGCACTGGAGTTAAGCAGATCTCCCAGGCCGCCGTGGTAACGCGGAACCCGTTTGGTTGCTGGACGGGTCGAAATTCTGCGCCAACA
>BDMV01000003.1:12445769-12461824 GCA_008326285.1 Oryza officinalis | reverse complement strand
AATCAGCCAGTATAAATACACCAACCACAGAGAGATCCTGAGAATATCCTGTGATCAATGCATTTATATTTACCAATCCGCATGCATAAGTGGCAAACACATGCAAGAACATAAAGTGATCACATGTATTAGATAAGACCGGCTAAAACCCCGGTACTATCCTCAATTGCAATCGAAAACAGGCTTTGTGTTAGATCTCAAAACAGGACTAAGGTCGATGGCAACTCAAAGTGTGGATTGAGACTTAACGCAAAGAGAATCAAGTTGTCGATTGCTTTTGGGGATGACAGATGCATTGAATAATCTGGCCAAGCATGCGAATTAAACCATCGTCGGCAGTAAACCCTAAAGCGAGTAGACCGCTGGCAAGGCCTAATCAAAACACCTGTCAAAACTATCCAAGACATGATAATCGACGATCACATCATCAGGGCTTGACGTGTCTAAAGCGACACGCTAGCCCCGACGATGTAGATCGTCGGGGACGAGTTCTTACCTCTGCTCTGAGGAAGCAAGAACTCGTTGAAGAAGACCTCTTGCGAGGGTTGGCGATGCGCCGAAAGTAGATTGAACTGGTTTTTGTTTGATTGATTCGAGAGTCATTACATGTACAAGCTATCGGGATATTTATACCCGAGGTTACAACAGAACCCTTGTAGGGCACGATCTTATCTACAACTAACAAACAAGTCTTTACGGCAGACCTTAGCCACAGATTAGATCTAAACTACCTAATTTACAAGATACAATTGCCTAAAACCGAGCTCTATCTCTATTTGGCAACTTCCTTGAAGCTTACTCCGAGCCCAGACCAAGCCCACGTCGACACTGTCAACTCACAACGCGTATCGGCCCATGACCAAACCAAATCCGTATCGGCCGATATGCCCTTTATAGCAATACTCCCCAAGTCCGATACGGTTACCGGGTCCGATACGAAGCCTGGTCCGACTGCAACTCAATCCTTCCTCTCTGCTTCGGTTTCCTCTTTCCTTTCCAAGTCGATTACCAAAATCCATCGTCAACACAANTCCTCTCTGCTTCGGTTTCCTCTTTCCTTTCCAAGTCGATTACCAAAATCCATCGTCAACAGAAGGCCACGTGTTCTCTTTCCGAGACTGATCCTTGTTCCATGTGTTCAGAAATATATCCAGACCAGCCTCCAATCTTCTTAGTTTTCAATTTGTGACTGCTGCTCGCCAGGAGGCTGAAGGGGTTGATCTCGGACTGGATGTCTAGTCCTGTTAGCATCTTGATGTCGATTAGAGTTGGGGTCATCGGACCTTGCTTGAACAAGAAAGCGTTCAAGGTGCTAGACCAGAAATAAGTGGCTGCTGACATAAGTGGCTCGTTTTTCTTGGTATCAGCCAGGGACAAAGTGATACATTGGCCGATTCCTATTTCATCCCAATGGACCTGTTTGGCTGCGGCGATTCTCTTATGCCAGGTCCTGTACCCATTGAGCCTTGACGGCCAGGATTTGAAGGTGTGCTTCCACGAAGAGACATTGGGCTTGGCTTGCTTAAAAGGGACTCTGTCTGTCTCGGCGTTGATCTGCCAGGTTGGGTCGCAGTCGCCCATGGGGCCTAGCAGGAAGCGATGTGATTTGTCGTTGGTGGGGATCAAGATCTGGTTTTTGAAGACCTCTGTCAGGGGAACAACGATGAGAAAATAAAGACCCGGGAGGCAAAAAGATGAATCTTTAGTTCGAAGAAATCGGCAGGAAAGCGAAGATGTGGATTCGGAAGGGATTAACTTACCACAGGGATCTCGGAGGTGTAAAACGGGGCGAAAGCCATTGGTGTTGTTGAAGAGGTCGCCGTTGTGGGGGTTGATGCCGATGGAACGATGAGGGGTCGCCGGAGTTGAAGAACGCGGGTGATTGCTAAATCGGCGACGGAGAGTTGTGAATCTGGATCTGCGCGGTTTTCAGACAAACCCTAACGAGGAAGTCGATGAGTTCTTCGGGGCTAATTCCGCTACATTATATAATGAAGCGGAATTGGGGGGCATGTGTTAATAGCGGATTTTCGTAATCGACCCGGAGAAGGAAGAGGAAACCGAAGCAGAGACAGAGAGCTAGGTTGGAGTCGAATCAGGTCTCGTATCGAACACGGTCTGCGTATCGGACTCAATCAGGCGCTGGCAGAAAAGCTGTATCGGCCGATTCGGAGTTGTATGGTTATTGGCCGATAGAGGTTGGAAGTTGACAAAGTCAGCGTGGGCTTGGTTTGGGCTCAGGTTAAGCTTCAAGAAAGTTGCCAAATAGAGATAGAGCTCGGTTTTAGGCAATTGTATCTCGTAAATCAAGTAGGTTTAGATCTAATATGTGGCAAAAGTCTGCCGTAAAGACTTGTTGTTTGTTAGAGATAAGATCGTGTCCTACATGGACCCTGTTGTAATCTCGGGTATAAATATCCCGATAGTTTGTACATAGAAGAGAGATCTCACAACCCAATACAACAAATCAGTTTCAATCTACTTCGGCGCATCGCCAACCCTCGCAAGAGGTTAATCTCGACGAGTTCTTGCTTCCTGGAGCAGAGGTAAGAACTCATTCCCGACGATCTACATCGTCGGGGCTAGCGTGTCGCTTTAGACACGTTAAGCCTCGATGATGTGATCGTCGTTTATCATGTCTTGGGTAATCTTGACAGGCGTTTCAATTATGCTTCACCAGCGATCTACTCATTTTAGGGTTCGTTGCCAGTGACGGTTTAATTATTATGCTTGGCTAGATTGTTCAAATACATCTACCATCCCCAAAAGCAATCGGCGGCTTGATTTTCTTTGTGTTAAGTCTCGATTCACACTTTGAGTTGCCATTGACCTTAGTCCTGTTTTGAGATCTAACACAAAGCCTGTTTTCGGTTGTAATTAAGGATAGCACTGGGGTTTCAGCCAGTCTTACTTGATGCATATGATTATTATTAGGTTTTTATATGTGTCCGCCATCTGCATGAATAGATCGATGAATATAGATGCGTTTGTTATAGGTTAATCTTTTGGGTTTATCTGTGATGGACGTGTTTATGTTGATTGATTGGTTCATGTGGATTTGTACTAGAGTATTAGCTAGTATAGTAGTCTTTATCATCCCTTATCGGCCGATGCTGTTAATTGCCATTAACATGTTGATGAGGGCTGATAAGTTTGGATTCATGTTTTAGTCTTATCTTATCATGAGCAAGCCGATATAGCTTTGCCCTATCGGCTGGGCTATGACAATGTGTCATCGGCCTATCGGCCGATCGGCCATTGTTTTCTGACATGGTTTACTTGTTTTTTGTTGATTGCAGATCAAATCAACTGGCACGCTCTGCGCACAACTAGGCAAGCCATTTGGACCTGCACTGGAGTAAAGCAAACCTCCCAGGCCGTCGTGGAAACGTGGAACCCGTTTGGTTGCAACGCAGGTCGAAATTCTGCGCCAACACGCTTTTGGCACGCCCAGTGGGACTTCAAGAACGCAAGCTTTGCAAGAGCAGCAAGATCACCTCAAGATGTCGAAGTAGGCCGAGATCTCTGAGGAGAACGTCGTCTCCGTAACCGTCGACCAGCTCAACGTAGAGCAAAAAGCCGAGATGGAGAAGCTGGTCGAGCAGTTCCAGAATATGTACTTGCAAACATATTCTAGGACTCGGCAAGGCACCTTGATCCAAAAGTCTAAGGTAGTACTGCCGAGTCCTGGAGATGGAGCTAGCACATCGGCGGCGGCGCACGACCACACCTTCAAGACCGAGGACACCGCGGCGCCGACGTTGCAGGACAGAATTGACTCCGCAGTTCACTCTGCGCTAGTCAACCAGTCGGGGATCCTGGTGAACACATTGACCAATACGGTCAAGTCGATCCTAGATGGGTCGATCCACCAGTACGAGCCTCAGGGGCCGATTTTCTTGCCAGAAAATAAGATCCCTGCCTATCGGACCCTGAGGAATGACCTGAGCACGGCTCAGCCGACAGCGCCGATGCCATCCTCATCGGCGCAACCAACAACGATACTGCCGTTGGTCCTCACCAGGCAAACAGGAGGAAGCCCTCAGCACATCACGGAGGAGCAATATGCTCAATGGACAAAGGGGAAGCAACCGGTGATCGAGCCGATGCAGCAAGTTCCTCTCAACCAGCCATCGGCCGGACAGCAACAACCCTCCACCACAGGCTGCTTACAACATGCCACAAGGCTACCAGCAGCACGCCACAAGGCAGTATGGCGCACAGAACCTTGATCACCATTATCAGCTGTACTCCCCCAGGCAGTATCAAGCAGAGGGTTTGCAACAGTCGTATCAGCAAGACCTCCCGCATCGGCCCGCAGGATACTGGGCTGATATGATAGCCGAAGTAATGCGAGATCAGTTCAGCTTGAAGCCCAAGGAGAATTCCATGGTGTATCGACACCCGTACCCCGAGGAATTTGACAGAGTGCCATTGCCAGGCCGATACAAGATCCCGGACTTCTCCAAATTTTCGGGGCAGGACAACGTCTCGACATATGAGCATGTGAGCCGATTCCTAGCACAGTGCGGGGAGGCATCGGCCATCGAGGCGTTGAGGGTGAGGTTTTTCCCTCTGTCCTTATCAGGGTCTGCATTTACATGGTTTTCATCCTTACCCTGCAATTCCATCAGAGGATGGATAGATGCAGTTTCATAGATATTTCTACAATAGTGTACAAGAGATGAAACTGTCCGATGTCACCGCCATTAGGCAACGAGTTGATGAATCGGTCCCAGAATATATCCAAAGGTTTAGGGACATAAGGAACAGGTGTTACAGCCTCAACTTGACCGATTCTCAATTAGCGGATCTGGCGTTTCAAGGATTACTTGGGCCGATACGAGAAAGGTTCTCGTCACAGGAATTTGAAAGTCTAGCTCTGCTAGCACAGAGGGTATCGGCGCACGAGCAACGATTCCTGGAGGCAGAGAAGTTTGCAAAGAAGATCAATACGATCTATCAGTATGCCTCCGACGATGATGATGAGGAAGATGTCGATGTCGACCTGGCCGAGTGGGCCCGGATGAGGAAGCCAACAACATGCCAGTGGGCAAAGAAGGGTGATAAAGAGGACAAGTACGACTTTGACATCAACAAGGCCGATAAGATATTTAATCTACTGTTGCAAGAAAAGTAGATTCAACTGCCAGTGAGTCACGTATTGCCATCGGCCGAAGAGATCAAGAAGAGAAGATATTGCAAGTGGCATAACTCTTATTCACACCATACCAACGAATGCAAAATCTTCAGACAACAAATCCAATCGGCCATCGAGCAAGGCAGAATCAAGATCGATGATGCTAAGAGGCCGATGAAGATAGAAGGACACCCGTTCCCAGTCAACATGGTGCGGGCAGATAGGGCTGACGGCGGTGGCCATCGGACCGGCAAGCGACCTCATCAGACCTCTGAGGGCCTGATCAGAAAGTACCAGCGGAGGCAGGAGGAACAAGCTCAAGACTACGCCGATCAAGACAACTCTTACGACCCACATTGGGAGTGCGAGTTTTTCCGGTTCTGCTGGAATGAGGGGATGAGGTTGCCATCCATCCAGGAGTGCCCTGCATGCAATGGTGCAGAAGATTCTTATCAGGGCAGCTCGAGCAGGCGAACGCATCGGCCGGCCAAGCAAAGAAAATCTGTGCATGAAAGGCTAGGGCCGATGCGCCAATAGCAACAGATTGAAGCCGAGGAGCAGGTCCAGAACCCCCAATGGTGCCCGAGCGACATATTCAGCAAGATGCAGAAACGGCGGGTTCAGCGCCTAAGGAGGAAGGAACAAGTCCAAGAGCAACAGGCGACAAAAGCCCACCGGCCGGCCAAGACCAAGACAGAGTGGAGGATAAAATCCACGGTGGTCACGGCCGATGAGGGCACCTCCGATACAGCTCGGGCTTCTGCGGCTTCAAAAGGTAAAGGAGTGGCATCGGCGTCTGTTAACATGGTTTTTATACTGCCAGCAGAATACAGCGTGCAGGCGGCCGATGAAGCAATGGCCGACGATGAACAATCTTTGGCTCGACTACAGTTGTCACCAGACCAAGCCATATTCGACAAGCCAGCTGACGACAATCACAGGCACCTGCGGCCATTATACATCAAGGGATTTATCAACGGGTGGCCGATGACGAAGATGCTGGTCGATGGTGGCGCAGCGGTCAATCTAATGCCATACACAACCTTCAAGAAGCTTGGAAAAGTACCTGAAGACCTTATCAAGACCAACATGGTGTTAAAAGATTTTGGTGGCAACGCCTCTGAGGCGAAGGGGGTTCTCAACGTGGAACTCACCATGGGCAGCAAGACGATACCCACAACTTTCTTCGTCTTCGATGGAAAGGGTTCCTATAGCTTGTTGTTGGGACGGGATTGGATCCACGCAAACTGTTGCGTCCCTTCAACAATGCACCAGTGCCTTATACAATGGCAAGGGGACCAGGTTGAGATCGTGTAGGCCGATCGGTCGGTACACGTGGCCAATGCCGATCTCGCAGTATGGGAGATGGAGGGAATCGATTGCTTGTCCGGACGAGTCTAGGACGCCGATTTCCTCAAAGTAACTGATTGCGATATCGAGACGATTGAAGATCAAGGCAAGCAGTTGCTTTAACAAAGATGTGCCATCCACTGTCCAAGACGAACAAGCTAGTCCCTACACAGATGATGCGGTGGATGAGTTAGATGGAAAATTGGGACAAGGCTTTACATCGGCCGATCAGCTCGAGGAAGTTGATATAGGAATAGGTGATAAGCCTAGGCCGACGTATGTAAGTACAAACCTACCAAAGGAATATAAGAATACTTTGATAAATCTTTTGAAAGAGTTCATAGATTGTTTCGCATGGGAATACCATGAGATGCCAGGACTAAGCCGATCGATCGTAGAACATCGGCTACCTATCAAACCAGGCTATCGGCCATTCAAGCAAGCTCCTAGGAGGTTTAAGGCCGATATGCATGAAGCTATCAAGGCAGAGATAACAAGACTTTACGACGCCAACTTTATTAGACCCTGCCGATATGCGGAGTGGGTTTCCAACATAGTTCCAGTGTTAAAGAAAAACGGCAAGCTTAGGGTATGCATTGACTTCAGAGATTTGAATAAAGCAACACCAAAAGATGAGTACCCTATGCCGCTGGCCGATTTGCTA
Source organism: Oryza officinalis (assembly GCA_008326285.1). Lineage (NCBI taxonomy): Eukaryota > Viridiplantae > Streptophyta > Magnoliopsida > Poales > Poaceae > Oryza > Oryza officinalis. Next base: position 12,454,670 of record BDMV01000003.1, on the reverse strand, counting down.
GTTGATGCCGCGTCTGGACACAAGGTTATCAGTTTCATGGATGGGAACACAGGCTACAACCAGATTTTCATGGCCGAGAAAGATATCCACAAGACAGCCTTCCGGTGTCCGGGGGCAATCGGCCTGTACGAGTGGGTTGTTATGACTTTCGGCTTGAAAAATGCTGGAGCTACTTATCAGAGGGCTATGAATTACATTTTTCATGATCTTATCAGCTCCCTGATCGAGGTTTACATTGATGATGTCGTCGTGAAGTCTAAAGAGTACGATATGCACTTGGCCGATTTACGCAAGGTACTAGAAAGAGCAAGGAAGTATGGTTTAAAGATGAACCCTAACAAGTGTGCCTTTGGCGTATCGGCCGGTCAGTTTCTGGGTTTCTTGGTCCACGAAAGAGGTATTGCGATCACGCAGAAGAATATTGATGCCATAAAAAATATCAAGCCTCCAACAAACAAAACCAAGTTACAATCTATGCTCGGGAAGATCAACTTCGTCCGGCGTTCCATATCAAACCTATCAGGCAGAATAGAGCCATTCACTCCATTATTGAAGATAAAGGACGATCAGGAGTTCATATGGGGTGACAGGCAACAAAAAGCGCTGGACGATATCAAAGAATATTTGAGTTCTCCCCCAGTCTTAATCCCTCCACGGAAAGGGATTCCATTCAGGCTGTACCTATCGGCCGATGAGAAATCCATCGGCTCAGTCTTGGTTCAAGACATTGGTAGCAAGGAACGAGCTATTTTTTATCTCAGCAGGCGGTTGTTAGATGCCGAGACAAGGTACACGCAGTGGAGAAGTTATGTCTGTGCTTATATTTTTCATGTACTAAGTTAAGGCATTATCTACTTTCTAATCAATGCATTGTGGTCAGTAAGGCCGATGTGATGAAATACATGCTATCGGCCCCTGTTTTAAAAGGAAGAATACGGAAGTGAATTTTTGCTCTAACAAAATTTGACCTCAGATATGAATCGGCCAAAGCAATCAAAGGACAAGCCCTGGCCGATTTCATTGTTCAACACCGAGATGATTCAATCGCATATGCAGATATCGTACCATGGACGCTGTATTTTGATGGATCTGTCTGCCGACACGGATGCGGTATCGACCTGGTCATTATATCCCCTCGGGGGGCAAGCTTTGAGTTTGCTTTTACTATCAAGCCCTATTATACTAACAACCAAGCAGAATATGAAGCGATACTTAAAGGTTTGCAGTTATTACAAGAGGTCGAGGACGATTCCGTCGAGATCATTGGTGATTCACAGCTGGTAATTAATCAACTTTCTGGAGAGCATGAATGCAAAGATGATATCCTCAAAGTCTACAACGAGGAGTGCAAGGTGTTGCTCCAAGCGTTCAAGATGGTAACAATGAGACACATACCCAGGAAGCAAAACTTCGAGGCCAATGGTCTGGCTCAGGGGGAATCAGGATACATGCCGATGGTTAAAGATGTTCCGATTCAGGTTGCTACCGTGGATGCCGATGACTGGAGGTTTGATATCATTGAGTATTTGAGAAATCCTTCTCAATCGGCGTCACGAAAAATGAAATACAAAGTATTGCAGTATGTCCTGTTAGATGATGATTTATATCATCGAACGATTGATGGCGTCTTACTCAAGTGCCTAGGTCCTGAGGAGGCCAAAGTCGTTATGAGCGAGGTCCATGAAGGGATTTGTGGCACACATCAATCGGCCCATAAAATGAGATGGCTGTTGAAACGCATTGGATATTTTTGGCCGACAATGCTAGAGAATTGTTTCAAGTATTATAAAGGATGTCAAGATTGCCAGAAATTTGAAGCAATTCAGAGAGCAGTGGCATCGGCTATGCATCCAATCATAAAGCCGTGGCCGTTTCGTGGATGGGGAATAGATATGATCGGCCAGATCAACCCGCCATCAAGCAAGGGACACAAATATATCTTGGTGGCTACAGATTACTTCACAAAGTGGGTTGAGGCTGTTTCCCTTAAGAAGGTTGATTCCAAGGATGCGATTCAGTTTGTCAAGGAATATATCATATATCGGTTTGGGTTACCACAGACAATAATGACCGATCAGGGATCAATCTTCGTGTCCGATGAGTTCGTTCAGTTTGCCGACAGCATGGGCATTAAATTATTAAATTCTTCTCCATATTACGCGCAAGCTAATGGGCAGGCAGAGGCTTCTAATAAGACGTTAATCAAGCTGATCAAGAGAAAAATCGACGAACAGCCGAGGCAATGGCACACGACGCTGGCGGATTCCCTTTGGGCGTATCGGATGGCTTGCCATGGTGCGATTCAAGTGCCTCCGTATCAGTTGGTTTATGGACATGAAGCTGTGCTGCCATGGGAAACCAACATCAGCTCAAGAAGGATTGCTTTGCAAGATGAATTGACAGCCGATGAGTACCATAATCTTATGGTTGATGAGTTAGATGACTTGGCACATGTCCGTTTACGGGCATTAGAAAAAATCAAACGAGATAAAGACAGAGTGGCTCGTCATTATAACAAAAAGGTCGTTGCCAAGTCATTTGAGGAAGGGGATCTTGTATGGAAGCTAATAATGCCGATTGGTTCCAGAGATAATAAATTCGGCAAGTGGTCACCTAATTGGGAAGGTCCTTTTCAGATTCATCACTGTGTTCCCCACAATGCTTATTTGCTTAAGGGGATAGATGGTGAGATTTATGGACGAGCTCTTAACGGCAAATATTTAAAGAGATATTATCCAAGCATATGGATCGACTCATGATCGGCCCTCCAGCCGATTTATGATTACAGCCGATGTGCTATGCATCGTCTTTAGATGACCGATACATACTATCGTCCTTAGTTCAAATTTTACAACATGAGCCCTCATCTTCTAAAATTTGGGGGGCATATATATATATATATACAAGCGCAGAATTTTTCGGAATTTTGCAAGTGCAGAATTTTTCGGAATTTTGCAAGCGTAGAATTTTTCGGAATTTTTCAAGGGATTATCTTAAGTTCTTCATGATTTTTCAAGATTGAGATCAAATTCGGCCGATTGGACGATGAGATTACTTATAGTGAGGGGATACCTGTTCACAATATGGACTTTAAGAAATTTACCAAAATCTTTCTTAAGATTCATTCAGATCAAACTCGGCTGCTTGGCCGATGAGATTTGTGTTTACAAAGTATGCAGGTGACATATATTACATTACCCTATGAAGTTTTCAATAGCTGCGATCGCCCTACGATGGATTTGATCAATATCCTCTATAACTTGGGCGTCATCGGCCGTCGACCCTGGGATCAGCTTTAAAGACTTACTCAGGGTTGCCAAGTATTTGGCCGATGCCTTCAGCTTTGCCGTCTGGTCTTCTATAGCTTTCGGCGACGCAGCTATCCCGGCCTGGACTTCTTGGATTTCCTTGCGAGTTGCTTCTAGCTTGGACACAAGGTCTGCTTCGAGGCGTTGGAGTTCTTCAAGTCTGTTCTTCAAGACAATCGGCTCCACAGCTAGCTCATCCAATCTGGTCTTGTCAGAATTGACTTGAGCCTTGCTAGCGGATAGGGCCGATTCCAAGCTCTCACGTTCCCGCCTCTCCGCGATCCTTTCTTTGGCCTTCTGGAGCTTGAAGCGGTATTGTTCCAAGAAGACGGCTGGTGTTAGGGTCTCCATCAGGTCTTCGGGCAGTTGATCTTGAATTTCTTGTACCCTGACTCTGATGGGAGCGCAATCCTCCACCAAGAACTCCAGCGAGGATCCCAGCCGATTGGCGATATCAGACAGCCGGTTTTTTAGCTCCTCAGGGATCGACGCCTTGGCTGTCATGGGTGGCTCCTTGTCTTCATCGTCAAGAAATTGGCCGATATCAAAAGAGAACATATCGGCTAGGTTCTGCAAATATCAGTACAGGTCAAGGTTAACCTAGTCAAGCAAGAATCGGCAACGAGGATCAAGGTAATCGTGGTTACCTGTGTTGGAGCATCGATGGTGCTTGCATCGGCTTCCTTTTGCTATGTGGAAGCAGTAGGCGAGGGAGTTGGCCGATGTGGTGCAGGTGATGGAGCCCTTGGCTGGAGAAAAGCGAGAAATTGGTGAACAGATCTATGATAGAAAGACAATGTAAAGTCCACTCTTACCGAAGCAATCGGAGAGGGTGGTGGAGAAGGAGGAGGAGTCCTCAATCGGGCCTTGGCCTGTTGACGCCTTTGTAGGGTTGCTTTCTTGGTTCTTAAAGGGGTCGATTGAGTTCTCTCCTTGAGTATAGACGACGCAGTAGCCTGAAAAGGATATCAAATTATAGCATACCAATAAGAAGGGGATTGCATGAAGTCCAGTAAAAGAAATGTGTTAACCTTGCGGACTGCGTGTCTAGTCTTCCTTGGTTGGGCAGCGCCGGCTTGGTCATCGGCCGATGGGATTGTGGTGTTCTTGGCCGATGGTTTCTTGGCAGTCTCAGCCGACGAATCTTCTTCTTCAGACGCATCGGCGGCTGCTGCATCGACCTCTTCCTCCATCACTTGTTCATCAAGGAATTCTTCCATGGAGGGGTCTAGCCCTTCAAGATCGGCCTGGTCATCAGTTTTAGCCTTCTTGCTGGATTTCTGAGATTTTCCTCTGGCTGGCACTTTCCTCTTGGGATTTTCTTTAATCATCGGCCCTTGGAGTAATGATGATACCTTTGGGGCAGTAAGGCCGATGATTGACTCCAAGATAGTTGATCCTGATGGAGCCACAGCTTGAGCATAACAAATTCTCTGTCCACTATTGCTCACAGATGGGATTGGCTCGTCTGGGACTTGAGGGCTGATACCTTGGATAAGCTCTACCACGTAGAATCTGGCCGATTGGTGAAAAATATGAGCAGCCCATTCTTGCCACCATGCTTGGAAGCTGATATGAACAAAGGCGCTCAGGTGCAATCGGTCGCAGTCACCCAGGTTCGGGGTTTCAATCTCCAGTGCCTTGCTCATGGTCAGCCCTGATGACACTATGCCCCTGCTCTCTAGGAGTCTATGGAGGTATAAATTAATGGGGAGTTGTCCAAGCCCGCACTGTCTAGCAGCTACCATGGGATTATAGAATTCATAAGACAGGCTGGTGCTTCTTCCTTGAAATATGCCGATAGACGACTCCCAAGAGATATCGGCCAAGGGGGATTTGTTTCTTGTCGGCCAGAGCTTGAGCCAAATGTTGGCAATTGGTAGTAGGGCCACAGGTCGATCCACAGAATACAAATCTTTCCAACTATAGTGTCAAGAAGGCCACATGTTCTCTTTCCGAGACTGATCCTTGTTCCATGTGTTCAGAAATATGTCACGCCTGGAAATTCGCGAACAGAATTTCCAAAACTGATTGTGTATTAAAACCCCTATCCAGGACCAGCCAGGGTACACAAACGACAAAGTTGACATACAGTTCCACGTCTTACAAACAGAATAAAAGTCTTATAGAAATGCAGCGGAAAAACGAAAAGACAAACTAAACTAGAACGGGACTCTTGCAGCGGGCTGGCACCATTCCACAAGCATCCTCGACGACGGACGAAGCCTACTCCTCTGAGAAACCTCCATCGGACGCATACTCCTCTTCTGGTGTGGGGAAAAATTAAGCAAGGCTAAGTACTACCCACGGTACTCAACAAGTCATGTCGGAAAAGGAGGCATGATGCAAGATATTCCAAAGGAAGGCAGGGGTTTATTTGCATAAAGTAAGCATTTAAAAGCAGTAGTTGAAAGCAGTAGTAAAACATTGAATTAATTGATCAATATTAACCATCACCGTCCAACGCTACACCACGTTGTGACAGGCCCAAACCATCCACCTGAACTAAACCTGTTCCAGTAATTCAAATTATTATGAAAGTGAGACTAATCACGGTGAATCTGGTTGATCGCCCATAACCGCGGGCACGGCTATTCGAATAGTTCTACTCTGATCAGAGGTGTACATCTGTACCCACAAGACACAGCCTCAACATCATGTCAACCATGCGTCGCGATATTGGAAAGTACCCGAATAGAAACTGTGACAGGACCCTTCGCATAACCCCCCTCTAACCAATCGTACCACACCACAGGTTTCGCCCCCGCTCCCTATATCCAGCAGCGGGTAGCCTCCTCTCGTGCCACGGTGAATCCGGCAGCCGATCAACGGGTAAATCCCCCGTCGACCCAACTCCATCACGCCCACCCTAGCCTGGGTACGTCAGCTAGAGACAGGCTACACTACAAGCCCAGCCGTTGCCCACACTGGCTTGTGGTACGCACGGTAATTCTTCCAGGGTTTCCCGCGAACCGGTCCTTAATTGCCATGGGTGCTTCCATCAAAACCATGCACCCACAGCCCACCATTAGCATATTTTAATTAAATATTATTACCATGGTGGCTCCTGAACCAAAGTGTCACCATAGGGACTACATTAATTAATTATTTAAGATGATCCCCTTTAATGAGCTAAGTTAGCTAAGCATGGCTAAGCACTCCTAGAATCAGTGAACAATGAATTAATTACCCAAGCTATCAAAGGTGCACGATAATCAATATAATTAGCTCAGTACAATAGGTAAAAACCCACATGAAATGACATTGCGAAATAATGTAGTGTTTACGAAAAAATAAGACATTTGTAAATATAGGTACAATATGATCAATGTGAAGCATGACTTGCCTTGCTCCTGAGCTGAAGCTACCTCTGCGACGATCTCGAAATAAACGGGTGCGTCGGAGGTATCGGAATCTACGCAACAAACAAAGCAAACAACAATACATGCTATAATTCTACTGAAATAAAGCACAAAAGTATTTTTAATGGATTCTCTGCATTTTTATGAATTTAATGAAATTTGAATGGACTTAAACGGAGCTCGGATGAATTAGTTATGAATTTTTGAAGTTATCTGTGTTTTTACTATAGAAAGAAAAACCTTAATTAATTTATTGCGCAATTAATCCCAGGGCTGGCGTCAGCGGGCGGCGGCGGCCGGTCCACCGTCGACTCGGTCCATGAGACCGTGGCGGCGGCGGTGCACCATGTGGCGCACACGTGGCGCCGACGCGGCAGCCACGGGGGCGGCCACGCGGGACGGAGGGGAGCGGTCGAGATCGGCCCGAGTGGCCGATCCAACGGCTCACACGCGCGGGCGCTGGGGCGGCACGGCCCCGAGCTTGGCCAACTCGGCCATGGAGCGTGGCGCGGGAGCAAAGCAGCGCTAGGGCGGAGGGATGCACGGGGAGACTCGGGAAGACGGGAAAAAGCGAGAGGGGATAGCGGCGGTGCTTTTAAAGCGCACGGGGAGAGAGATCGCGGCCGAGGGGCGCAGAATCGGCGGCAGAGTGGAAGAGAGAGGAGAGAGAGAGGGACGGCCAGGGAAAAAGGGGATCCCGCCCCTCTCGCGTGGCGGTTGCGGGCGGAGTGGGGCGTGGACGGGCGCGGCGTGGGCGCGGGGAAGTGGGCGGAAGCGGCGGCGCGGGCGGTTGCTCCCTCCGATTCTGCCGGTCAGAGGAGGGAGACGACCCCGACAGGTGGGGCCCACCTGTCGGTGGCCCGGACCGGCGGCAAGCGCGGCGTTAGCGGGCCTCGGCCTGCGGCCGGCCCGCAAAAGAGGAGGGGGCGCGGGTGAGGAAAGGGGACCGGCTGGGCCGGCCCAGCGGGAGGGGGAAGGGGCAAGCGTGAGGAAGGGGAGAGGCCGAGTGGCTGGACTGGGCCGACGGCCCAAGAAGGAAGAAGAAGAGGAAAAAGAAAAAGAAAAAGGAAAAAGGGAAAAGGGATTTTCCTGGGATTAATTAAATTCCGAATTTGATTCTAATTGATTTAAAATTATTTCTAGGGCTCTGAAAATTCCACTAAAAATTCTGTTAATGTATTTTGACATGGGGAACTCAAGAAAAATTCCACCCTGCCATTTCCACTTCTTTAATGCATTAATTAATTGGATTTTTCTCCAGATTAATTAAACCATTTCTCAAATAAATTATTAAAATCGATTTTTACGATTTGGGGAAACTTCAGGGTGCGACAAATATATCCAGACCAGCCTCCAATCTTCTTGGTTTTCAATTTATGGCTGCTGTTCGCCAGGAGGCGGAAGGGATTGATCTCGGACTGGATGTCTTGTCCTGTTAGCATCTTGATGTCGATTAGAGTTGGGGTCATCGGACCTTGCTTGAACAGGAAAGCGTTCAAGGTGCTGGACCAGAAATAAGTGGCTACCGACATGAATGGCTCGTTTTTCTTGGTATCGGCTAGCGACAAAGTAATACATTGGCCGATCCCTATCTCGTCCCAGTGGATTTGTTTGGCTGCAGCGATTCTCTTGTGCCAGGTCCTGTACCCATTGAGTTTTGACGGCCAGGATCTGAAAATATGTTTCCACGAAGAGACGTTGGGTTTGGCCTGCCTGAAAGGTATCCTGTCTGTTTCGGCGTTGATCAGCCAAGTCGGGTCGATGTCGCCCATGGGGCCTAGTAGGAATCTGTGCGATTTGTCGTTGGTGGGGATCAAGATTTGGTTTTTGAAGACCTATGGCGTAAGAACAACGATGAAAACATAAGACCCGGGGGGGGGGTAGAAAGCAGAAACCCTAGTTTGAAGAAATCGGCAGGAAAGTGAGAATGTGGATGCAGAAGGGATTAACTTACCACGGGGATTTCGGAGGCGTAGAACGGAGCGGAAGCCATTGTTGTCGTCGACGGAATTGCCGTGGAGAAGGTTGATGCCGATGGGATGCTGAGGGGTTGCCGGAGTTGAAAAGCACGGGTGGTTGCTAAATCGGTGGCGGAGAGTTGCGAATCTGGATCTGCGCGGTTTTCAGACAAACCCTAACGAGGAAGTCGATGGGTTCTTCGGGGCTAATTCTGCCACATTATATAATGAAGCGGAATTGGGGGGCATGTGTTAACAGCGGATTTTCGTAAT
>BDMV01000003.1:12419273-12433513 GCA_008326285.1 Oryza officinalis | reverse complement strand
GTGAAATGAGCTTTATCATACACCTTACGATCCATCCTTACAATTTTCCTTCCAACAGTGCCCACACCATCAAGCCTTCCTTCGTGATGAGATCGTGGTAATCCAACTGAAGAGGTTTCTGACATATAGTCAACACAAAACTCGATGACCTCTTCGGTGGTGTAACTCTCAATGATGCTCCCCTCGGGGTGGGATCGGTTCCGTACGAAACCCTTCAGGATCCCCATGTACCTTTCGCAAGGATACATCTGCGTCATGAAAGCAGGACCACAGCACTTTGTTTGTCTAACAAGGTGCACGGGAAGATGTTCCATTATATCAAAGAAAGTAGGAGGAAAGTACATCTCAAGATGACATATGGTTCTGACAATTTCTGCCTGTAGTTCATCTAGTCCCTCGGGATCAATGATCTTCTGGCCAATTGCATGGAAGAAGGAGCACAATCGCATTATCGTGTGTCGCACCTTAGGAGGCAAAATATTCCTTATTGCAACAGGCAACAGCTGTGTGATAAGGACGTGGCAATCGTGCGACTTCATCCCTATCAATTTAAGGTCTTCCACTGAAACGAACTTACTAATTCTTGATGAGTACCCAGATGGAACCTTTATACCACTCAGACATGTTAGCAAATCCATCTTCTCATCTTTCGAGAGAGTGTAGCATGCTGGAGGAAGGTACACACTGCCCGACTCCGTGGTTATGGGATGTAGCTCTGAACGAACACCCATGTCTTCCAGATCTCGCCGGGCGTTGAGACCATCCTTTGTACTACCAGGGTTAAGCAGTAATCCCATTAAACTCTCGCATACATTCTTCTCAATATGCATCAAATCTATGCAGTGACGAACCTCAAGATCCTTCCAGTATGGTAGTCTCCAAAATATTGATTTCTTCTTCCACATGCTTTTCTCTTTTGTCTTTCCATCTTTCCTCATTTTTCCAAACTCGTTGGTTATTCCCATCACTAAGTTGTGCACCTCTGTCCCTGTTAGCTCTGTCGGGGGGCTAGCTGTATCTCTGTGTCCATTGAAATTCTTTGTCATATTCCTATAAGGGTGATACCTTGGGAGAAATCTCCTGTGACCCATGTAGACCATCTTGCGTGAATGCTTCAACCATTTGCTCCTTGTTTCCTCCATACACTTCGAACATGCCCATCTCCCTTTGACAGTTTGGCCAGAAAGGTTGCCAAGGGCCGGATAATCGTTGATGGTACAAAACAACATCGCACGGAGGTTGAAATACTCTCGTGCATATGCATCCCATGTTCGTGTGCCCTCATTCCACAGCCTCTCAAAGTCATCGATTATCGGTTCAAGGAACACATCGATATCATTGCCAGGTTGTCTCGGTCCTTGAATTAGCATGGCAAGCATAATGTACTTTCTTTTGAAGCACAACCAGGGAGGAAGGTTATAGTTCACAAGAAGAACTGGCCATGTACTATGACGACTGCTCAAATCACCAAATGGATTAATGCCGTCCGTACACATGGCAAAACGCATGTTTCTTGGGTCATTTGAGAATTCACGGTAAATCCTATCGATTGTCCGCCACTGTACTGAATCTGCCGGGTGCCTAAGCTTACTATCGACTTTCCGTTCTTCGGCATGCCAACGCACTAGCTTAGCTTGTTCTGGATTCGCAAAAATTCTTTTCATGCGTTCCGCAATTGGGAGATACCACACCACCTTTGCGGGGCCTCCCCTCTTTGACTTACTTCCTTCACCTTCACTTATTGTTCGTTTGTATCTAGAAGCCCCACAGACAGGGCAAACATCCAAGTCAGCGTATTGCTTGTAATACAAAATGCAGTCGTTTCGACAAGCATGAATTCTTCTCACCTCCAGGCCCAACGGACATAACACTTGCTTTGCTTCATATGTCGTATGCGGTAATTTGTTCCCCTCTGGCAACAGGTCCTTTAACAGCTCAAGAAGTTCTGTAAAACTCTTGTCGGACCAACCATTACTTGCCTTAAGCTTCATGAGTTCCAACACGCATGACAATTTGCTGTGCTTCGACTTACATCCATCATACAAAGGCATATGACATTCTTCCACCAACTTACTAAACTTCTCAAAATCTCTGTCGTTGTCATCTGCGTCTTCAACGTCATGCAACATTTCAGACAAACTTTGAGTATCCAAATCTATGGTCTCTCCGCCTAACGAAGAAGGTACAAACATGCCTTCTCGAGTTGCAGCGGCGTTCACTACATCCTGATCCGGGCCTTCTTCAACTGCGACATCAGGTGCCTCTTGCTCTCCATGCTTGCTCCAACATGTATATTTCTCCATGAAACCTCTCCTTATCAAATGAGAATGCACATCTGAACTATCATGGAACATCTATTCATTCTTACAGTCGTTACATGGACACAATATGTGCATGGCCATCCTGCTTTTTCTGTCATTGTCCGCAAATGTGACGAATTCAGTGACCCCCTCCCTATACTCTTTAGACGAACGATGAACATGGTACATCCAACTACGATTCATCTGCAATCAACGACATAGGAAAAAAACTATATGATGATCAATTGGGAATGAAGGGAGAATAATGTATTTTTTACCTTTAATTTCAGCACAAATTCGCCCCCCTTACCCTCCCAACCGAATTGTGAGCAGTGCACTGGTCGGGATGGAAAGCAGTTGGCAGTTAGATGGTATTTATAGAGATCCAACTCACCTCAAACGGGTTAAATAAATATAGCCCGTCAAAGATGTCGGCCAATTACCTTTGACGGGTTTTAACTCTCTGGCCGTCACAGGTGAGGTGATACCTGTGACGGCCAGGTAGTTAGAAGCCGTCACTGGTATTTCAGTGACGGCTTACCGTTCCAAGCCGTCACAGGTGAGGTCATACCTGTGACGGGCCGCAGCCGGATGTCTCACCGATGACGGCAAACATAAGGACCCGTCAAAGGTGACGGTCATCTGTGACCAATCCGTAGGCCCGTCATTGGTATGCCGTCACAGATGTAGGGTTCTGGTGTAGTGACAACAACTCGATTAATTATCAATATAATTAACCAAATCAATTTGAGGACCAAATATGAGTAGTTTTTTGTTTGCACAGGGACACTCGATCTGTCTGTGCATGACAAGAAACCACTATATATATATATATGCACTCACATCATAACTTAGCTGATAGCCTTAATTAACTAAAACATATCAACGGCCGTACATGTGCACATAATTAATTTAAAGGCGATTGATGAGAATATATATATCTACAAAACATATGCTTATTATAGTCTCCTGGAGTAGTGGTTAGCTAGTACCTGGTGATCTGAATTGCTAAGAAGAAAGATTGGGATAGCGACGTGACAAGTAGTACTGCGTATCTAACCGGAGATCTACCGGCCAGTTCGGCTCACGAGCATTCCATTTCGGTCACCGCCGGGACGCCGCCCGGCTTCCCATATTTGAACGCCAAATTATCCGCCTGCCAGATCAGATCGATCCGGCGGGGGACGGCGGCGCATGTGCCTAGCTCGACCTCGCGCTAGCCAGACGGCGGCCGGTCTCCTAGCTAGATCGATCGTTCTTGCGCAATGCAAGCGTACGTGAACGATTGTAATGTCTGTGATTGATAGTAATTCGACTTTTCTTAAAGCATCACTACAACATGACCATCTCATTATTCAAGCTAAAATTTAACAATTTTGGATAAAAGACGAACTCCAACAGATTGGCTATCTCACTCTCCAAGCTATTTGGCTGGGGTTTGGCGTTGGCCAAACTTGACCAGCCAAAACCGGTTGGCCAACCATGTGACTCACATCGTGATTCTCTTTCCCTCCTCTCCCTGTCTCCACACTCTCCAACGTCGCCCCAGCCCCTTCCACCGTAACGCCAACATCTTTTCTCCCCACCTTCCCTGTCGTCCTCCTTCTGCCATCGCCCGTCATCGTCCGTCTTTGCCATCTCCCACTGTTTGTCCATGCGGCGCTGAGGATCGAAGATCGTAGGCAATGTCAGGAGGCAAAGGAGAAGCGATGGCCTGAGCAGATCTCGACAGTCACCTCTAGCTAGATCCTCGCCGTTGTTTCATCCTTGTCGGCAGCAACTTGCCCGCAGCCCGCAGCGTCGATGGAGGGCAGGTAGGGAGAGTAGGGGAGAAAGGAGGAGAAAGACACTAACATGTGGGTCCCGTTGTTATATGGAGAGTGAAGATAAAGTTGGAATGAAAGACAAATTTCACTCTCTAAAATTTTGTCAAACTGGCCAAATGGCTATTTGGAGAGCCGAAAATAACAACTCTTTTGAAGATGTTCTTAGAGGAAAGAGTTCTACAGTAACATTAATATTTCATATGCTATATACTTGGAGTCAGGGGTGAAACCTAGACCTCGGGCAAGTTGGGCCATGGCCTGAGGCCCAAGATGAAAGGTTCATTGAGGACTTCAAATTTTTCACCATGCAAACTTGTGTTGAGCCAAAACTTCCATGGGTGGCCCGGGCCTTGGCCTATTAATTTCTTGGTCCATCCCTGTTTGGAGTTGAAATTGGCCCAAATGATGACGACAGCAACATGACATGCATAACCGTCATCACCGTACTGAGGCCATTCCTTTAGCTGAGTTTGTAGAGATTATGATAGCTCGAGCTACTCTTAGGCTGTGTTAGTTGCTTCGTTTTCCAGCGCGCTACAGTAACTTCCCCCGCGCACGTTTTTCAAACTGCTACACGGTGTACTTTTTTGCAAAAAGTTTCTATACAAAAGTTGTTTAAAAAAATCAAATTAATTCATTTTTGAAAAAAAAAATTAGCTAATACTTAATTAATCACGCGCTAATGAGCCGCTCCGTTTTTCGTGTTACTGTAGCGCGTCGGAAAAACGAGCAACGAACCTAGCCTTAGATTCTCATTCAGATTATGATACTGGGCAGCTGCGAACCTATAAAATAAACTAATAGGTTATTCGGTTTCTCTATATTCTCATCAGTTAATTGGTTGTTTTTTTAGAATCTTCGGTTTCCCTAAACATATTATGGTACGTCATGAACGCCTCTCGCCCTATGCCTCATGCCCATACCATATTTAGGCTTTGTTCATTTTGTTGGGAACTAATTTTTTCACACGAAAAACAAGACCTTTTATTAGCGTACGATTAATTAAATATTAGCTAAAAACTTGAAAAATAGATTAACATAATTTTTAAAATAATTTTTCTATAAAATTTATTTTAAAAAATACACCGTTTTACAGTTTAAGAAACGTACAAACGGAAAAAGGAGAGTTAAGTTGAAAAAGTTGTGCAAAGAACACGGCCTTGGGGAGCTTTTAAGTAGCTGCATCAGCTTCAAGAGAGTCTCCCACTTCTCCAACGTACCCATATTGTTAGACTTTTATTATCAGCTATAGATTTAAATGAACTATAACGAGAAGCTAGGCTCAAGATTTTCACTAGGCGCGCGCGCGCTCAGATATATGTGCCCAGCACTTGTTTCTCAGACTCCGCAGCTCTTCCAAATATGTCCTATATATGAAATGCAATATTTCCAATTTTAGATACATATATGGCACTGTTGGCTTTCTTAATTATTTGGCTTTTTATAAATAATTGTGCAAAGACAATTAAGATACAAGTCATGTTTAAATTACTTATGATGATCTATTAGTAATTTTATTCAATTTATTTGAATAATATCATTGGTTAAACTTTAGAGAAAAATCAATGGTGCCATATATATTTAAAATAATTGGTTGAGCTCACAAAAGTTGGAGAAGAAGATGTCAATCCGAGATGGACCACAAATCTGTATAATCCTAATATCATGAAATTCGATCTTTTTTTAAAAAACATATTTGGCTGATGATAAAAAAAATACTACTCTCTCTATTTTATATTATAATTCACTTATTTAAGTTTGATCAAATTTGTAAAAAAATATAGTAATATTTTTAACACAAAACAAATATATTATCAAAATATATTCAATGCTAAATTTAATGAAATTAATTTGGTGTTTTATATATTGCTAAATTTTTTTATAAACTAAGTCGAACTTAGAAAAAATTGAATAAAATAAAAAGATAAATTAACTTATAATATGAAACGGAGGATTCATCGCATTTGCATCATCGCATGGGAGAGTATTCTAGCGACTAATTTGCATGACCGATGAATGGAAGGGACCTGGCTAAAAAAAAATCCCCAAGAAAAGCAGGCCCACAACCACAAGACGGCCCAACATAAAAAAAAATCACCGCGTTCTTCTGCTCCACTGAGCCCCCGGCGCCCACATGCATCTCGCCGCCGCCGACCACCCCCACCGCGGCGGCGGCCCCGCCGTCGGCCTCGGCCTCGGGCACCTCGCGGCAGCCGCGCTCCGCCGGGAGCACCGCCGCCGCGCGCTCGCCGGAGGGGCCGTCCTCGCCTCGGCACTGCTCCTGGTGGCCACGCCGCGGCTCCGCCACTCCCCCGCGCTCCACCTTTTCGCCGACATGCGCAACCTCCTCGGTGTCCCCAACACGCTCAACGTGCTCACCGCCTACCCGCTCCTCCTGGCGGGTGTACCCGGGCTCGTCCTATGCCTCTGTGGCAGTGGATGCTTCGGCATCAGGTGCGCTCCGCCCTTTGCTCTTGCTCGGCTGCTGTTCGATGAAATGCCTCGCCTAAAGGATTAAAGAAGTGCGTGAAGTTACATTGTTTCGTGATTCGCACCGAGAGAAGAGCTGTAACTAAAGTATTGGAGAATCGAGTACCACGAGCTTGAACAAAATTATATAGGAGGCCAATTCTCCCCGATTGTGGTCGAAAACCTAGAACGAGGAGACCAGGTTGTGCCTATTATTTCATAATTGTTCATTTTACTACTCCCTTGGTCATGAACTTACTTACAGTTACCAACGAAGTGGAAGGGATGGTCATGAGACTGCCTCTGTCTGAGAGAAAGATGGACTGTAATGTTGGTGACCAGTGAAATAATATTTTTGCTGCTATGCTAGAATAGCTGTCCCTGGGTCTGTAGCTATTACATGCTTATTCATTAAATTGCTTTAATAAGCTGTAATCTTGCTACATTATAGAATATGGGTATATAATGGAATTTGAACTAGGGTGTTCCACCAAAGCACGATACCCAAATCTGTAAATTTGATCTTGAAATTTTACTTAACAAGTGTGTGGTCTTCATGTTTCTTGAAATACTGCTTATTGTACAACTAGGCTGTTATTAAAGGCATGACTCTTAAGGAGATATTCCTAATATGCTATCCTTATTTAACAAAAACAAATCAGTAGGTAAGATCTGGACTTTGATATTTTGTTTCTACTGCGGAATTGTGCAGTTTGAGATGGGAGGCCTTGGGATGGTTCCTCTTCTATGCTGGGAATGTAGCAGCAGCATTTGGCTCGGCTTACTATCACCTCAAACCAGATGATGACCGCTTAATTTGGGACAGGTTGCCGGTATCTAAATATCTCATCTTTCTGTTAATTCCCTATCTGCTGTTTACTTATTTCGTGGTGTTTTCCATGGTTTTGGACTTGGAATTTTGTTGATATGTTGTCATTTTATACTTTGAGTCTACTGGGGGAAAAAAACTGTATTAAGTAGTTCATGTTCAAAAAATGCAGTTCACCTACTTGAATTTCCTTAGTATAATCCAAGTATTAACCATAGGCAAAAAGAAAAAAAAACATGTGTCTGAGTTTCCATATTACTGTGTTAGGCATCCAATCTGACTATCATGTCATTGTGCATAACCAATGCTATTAATGAATATGTAGCTATCTTTTTCTGGATATGAATGTTCACTGGATGTTATTGAACGCAGATGATGATATCAGCTTCTTCACTGTTGTCTATATTGGTAATTGAAAGAGTTGATGAAAGGGCTGGGTTATCTTGTTTGCTATCACTCTTATCTCTCATACTGGTGAGCAGTGCATGTGAAAGGTAATAAGTGTCCCAGCTCCTATAGCATGTTCCAATGTTGATCTCATTATATCAGATAATAAAATGAGTCCTCTTGCTCTGTTCTGGATGATTGCAGGGTTCTTGATGATATGCGGTTATGGGTAGTTCTAAATTCCGCTCCTTGCATTGCAATTCCCGCAATGCTATTCTTGTTTCCTCCAAAATATACACATTCGAGATTTTGGTTTCTTGCCACAGGTAGCTGTTAAAATCTTATTTAGTAAGGTTATGTTAGCAGAAACTCATCTAAAAAAACTTGAACAAAAACTGTTGTTTGATTGGCATCCTGGTGCAGGTTTTTACCTCCTTGCAAGATTTGAAGGCCTTGCTGACAGGAAGGTTTACAGTGTGAACCGATACTTCATAAGCGGCCATTCCTTGGAGCACCTTTGCTTTGCGATGGTTACCTTTATTCTTACTGTGATGCTGTCCTTCAGAAATGTTAAGATCGTCAGGTACATTTTTTGAACAGCTGTTCCATAGAATAGTTCTGCTCAACCTTATGCCATGTTATGATAGGTCTAACTCAAGGACATGAATACATGATCGATCCACACTTCCAGTAAATAGTATGCATATACTGAAGCATCTCTTTTGTACACTGTGCTGTGAAATCGTTTCTGCAAAATGCAAGCCATATGCTACGTGCTAATCTCGGTTCTACTTTACATCTTCTCCGCAGAGACTCATGACATCCTCTGCTGGCCAGGAATCACCTGAAAGTCCTGAATGTTCAGAAGACGACCACCGATGCAGCTGACAAAAACTTTCTTCACAGCTAACTCATCTACCTTATCCTTGGTTTTTTCCTTGGATCCCTTTCTCTCCTTCACCCTGATGTGTTCCAGATTGATGTTAGCATTGACAGGGCTGTGCCCCTCCTTGACTTGTATCTCTGTTCATGTTGTGATTTGTGAGCAACCCAGAATTGTATGTGTTTCTTAACTTTTGAGGAAAAGTACTGGATGGCGAGACTGCGAGATTGCAGTGCTGATTTTTGCCTTGAAACAAGTAAAACATCCATCCATTTTTCGTTGATCCTCACAAGTACAGTATATACCTGGTTCCTTTCAGAGAAAAAAAAACAGAGAGAGAGTATACTTTATAACTTGTGCTGCAACTGGCAAGTGGGACCCACTTCCAGATGCGCCGTCTCGTTCGCGCTCGCGGCTCTGCCTCTCGACCTCCCAGCCATCGGCCTCGCCGCGCGCGCCATCTCTCCACCGCCGCCGGCGATCAACCGATCCACCACCATCCTCCGACCACCAGCGCCGTCCCATGGAATCGCCTCCTCCGCGCCCACCTCGGCCGTTCCAGCGGGGACCTCGCTCTCGCGCTCTACCGCCGCATGCGCGCGCTCTCCCCCGCACTGCCGAACTCCTACACTCTCCCCCTCGCCCTCCGCGCCGCCGCCTCCCCGCGCGTCGCCTCCGCCGTCCACGCCCACGCCCTTCACCTCGGCCTCCACGCGCAGCACGACGTCGCCGGCCAGATCCTCGCCGCCTACTCCAGGCTCGGCCGCGCCGCCGACGCACGCCACGCGTTCGACGCAATGCCGCCGGGGAGGACGACCTTCAACTGGAACGCGCTCATCTCCGCCTACTCCAGCGGCTGCGACCCCGACGCCGCGAGGGACGCGTTCGCGCGCATGGCCGCAGCCGGGGCGCGTCCCGACGCCGTGACGTGGACGGCGCTGCTCTCGGCGCACGCGCGGTGCGGGAAGCACACGGATGTCCTTGCACTGTTCGGGGACATGCATAGGAGCGGCTGCGAAGGGAACGCCGAGTCCATGGCCGTGGCGCTCTCGGCGTGCCCTTACTCCGGCGACCTTGCATTGGCCAAAGGGAAGGCGATACATGGCTGCGGCGTCGTGAAGGGCGTCATCCATGGCTACCTGTTCGTCACCAACTCGTTGGTCTGCATGTATGGCAAGCTCGGGGAGATGGACGACGCCATGAAAGTTTTCAGGGACGCGACGGAGAAGAACACCGTGACATGGAACACTCTGATCACCAGCTACGCTGCGGCTGGGCTGTGTGACGAGGCGTTGGACGTGCTCGCCCAGATGGAGCAGATCGGCGGAACGGTCGCGCCCAATGTGGTCAGCTGGAGCGCGGCCATCGGCGGGCTCACGTCGTCCGGCGACACTGACCGCGCACTGCAGCTGTTCCAGCGAATGCAGCAGCGGTGGCTTTCGCCGAACGTGGTGACCATGGCGACCGTCCTCTCCGCTTGCGCTGACCTACTGGCGTTGCGGCTGGGTCGAGAGCTCCATGGCCACGCCATGAAAGCCAAGCTGGACAGGCACTCCTTGGTCGAGAACGGGCTCATCAACATGTACGGAAAGTGCGGGAAGGTGGCCGGTGCGCGGAAGGTGTTCGACAGCATGAAGACGAGGGACCTGATCTCATGGAACTCGATGCTGGCCGGCTACGGCATGCATGGTCTGTGCGACGAAGCCCTTGCTCTGTTCACCGACATGGCCGGAGCTATGGTTGAGCCCGACGGCGTCACCTTTGTCGCCGTTCTGTCGGCGTGCAGCCACGCGGGGCGTGTCCCGGAGGGCCGCCGCCTGTTTGATCGCATGGTGAGAGAGCACAAGATCTCCCCATCCATGGAGCACTACACATGCATGGTCGACCTCCTCGGCCGCGCCGGCTTGCTCCGGGACGCGTCGGAGCTCATCGAGACGATGCCGATGAGACCTGACCTGTACGTGTGGGGAGCATTGCTGAATTCCTGCAGGATTCATGGTGATGCAGCCATGGCCGAGGCCACCATTGCCAATGTCCTGCAATCCGAGGCCCAGAGCACCGGCAACCACATGCTGATCACCAACCTGTACGCCATGTGTGGGATGTGGGACGAGTCCAAGAAGGTGAGGGTGATGACGAAGGAGGCCGGATTGAGGAAGAATCCGGGGCAGAGCTGGATTGAAGTGAACAACAAGGTGGTCGCCTTCGCCGCCGGGAACACGCCGCCGTCTCTCCCTGGAGCTGACGATGTTTTCAGAGTGCTCGATGAACTATATGCAGAGATGGAAGATGAACAACAATGCTATATGGATGATACTACTAGCCTAGTAGCCTTCTGCTGCCTCTGAATTTCTCAAGCCATTCCTTAAGAAAAACAAGAAATCCGAAGCAAGCAGCGAACCATCACCAATTCACCCATCAGTGCAGGCTGGGGGATAAATGGCTCGGTCCCAGTTGTTTTTGCATTGAAGAAAGCTCAATTCCGCAGAGGATCAGGCCATCAGGGCATCCACAGGCAAGAAATCTTCATGGCCGAAGTACCAGATAGGATATATGAGCGCATTTGCTGGGCATCAGCCAACCACCTGAATCTTCCAGGTTTTATGGTCAGGGACTCTGGACTTTCAGGCGCCCAAGAGCTTGGCAAGCGCATTACACCATGGTTGCAACTAGCAACATAAAAAGCTCCACCAGGAACAAGTTCTGGTTACGGGTTTGGGCTACTATTGACGATGGTGAAATTGCGCGTTGTCAAACTCTACTTGGGTGAGATTGAGGTTAGCTTCCTGTGACGCTGCCAGAAGGCGGCGTCGCTCTTCTCCTGAGCCAGCAGCTCCTCGAATGTCATCTCTGTGGCCTCGGCGGCAAGGGCATCCTCACGGTCTGCCTTCTCCACCAACGCACTAAGCTCAATTAACTGCCAAGGTAAATGGCATTGTTATCACAACCTTCATAGTTCAACATAACAGGGCAGAGTTGCTTTTAATAGGAACATAGTAAAAGTTTACCAGTTTGTATGAATGTGACATCTGAAGCTGCTCTTGAATATAGTTGTAGATATCTGCATCCTTCTTTAGTCTTTTGTGCTCGGCTTCCAATTTATGTACCTATGACAATGCCCGAGAAGACATCAGTACATAAAAGAAAAGATGTTGTTAGCAAAGGTTTGCATGAATAGATCTTCTGGTCGCAAATATATCGCTTAGTTATGTTGGTAGGAAATTTGTTTTTGTCAAATGCATCACCTGTTCACAGAGGCGGTCATAACTGTTAGCCCTGCGACTACAAGGGTTGGATAGTAAGGCCTTCTTTATTCTGCAGCTTCTTTGAACCGTCTCAGACCTAATAGGAATAAACACATTATTTGGGGTAATGGGTGTCTGAAGGTAAATTTCATGCAAATAGCAACATACTTGTTCAGCAGTTCATTTCTTGCATCTACCAAACAGTTAATGAACTCGTGAACCTGAAAAGAAAAGGTTAAAAGCTATATAAATCATGACACACTTCGACATTACAGGGTAAAATCTAAGTCATCAAGGCTGTTACAGAATGTAGAAAACTAAAAGCCAGAAGAAACAGATAGTCACTGAACAAAAAAAAAACTTATGGGGTGATTGGCTGTTTTTTAGGGTATGTGCAAAAGGATTGCACACCTTTGTATTAAGAGGAATAAAACAGGTACAAACACAAAAGAGAAACGGGACGAGAAGGCAGGCTAGGCCTGCCACACGACCAAGTAGGGGAAGAGAAAAGACATGGCCGATATCTCACGACACAACCTAAAGCTAACCAAGCTGACAGTGGGCAGTTGATCTCCCATCCTTGCGATCTTCCAAAGCTTTGCTTCCTCTGTTAAGGCATCAAAGACCTGAGGGCAGGATTTCTTCTCGTTGTTGAAAATGCGGCTGTTCCTTTCCTTCCAAATGCACCACACTGTTAGGATGATTGCAATGTCAAACCCTCAGTTTTGCTGCTTGTTTAGGCCATTTTTCGCCAAGAGACACCAGTCGACGATGCTTGGTTTGTTGATTGGCAGAGGGGTGATCAGTTGTGCTTGCTGTTGCAGCCACAGCCGCCGCTGCAGCTGCACAACAGCCACAGCTATCACAGCCAAACACCCCCATATCTTGTAGCATTTGACTTTGGTTTTCTTTTCAGCAGCTCAATGTTGTCTCAAGCCATATATCCTGGTTGAGGCAGCATAACAGAACATATGAATTGTGTGTTGTCCTTTGTGTTGGTGACTTCACTCTTAACTCGAAACACGATTCCGAAGTCTTAACACTACTAAAAAATTGCGGTTGACAAACAGGATTCCTATTTCTGGTTTATAGTTGGTCAAAATGTAGAGCACGTAGACCAAGGAATCTAATCACTGAAGAATTGGCCATTTAATCAGATTACATGGTCCAAAATATTATGATCAACCCAGCAACAGAGCATGCAGCTAAGATACTAAGTACTCAACATATCATCATCCAGCAAAGTGATGAATAAAGAAGATATGTCCATAAAAGCAAGAAAAAACACTTATGGACTTACAATTAGGTCTCCATTTCATTAGTCAGCTCCACTTGACATTTTGATTCCTCTTTATGAATCAAATTTTACTGAAACATGCACAATAAAAATTCCACACTACGTAATGGTGTATAGGCAAAGGCAAGGGTCTAACTTCTAAGATTGATCTTTTTATGCCATGGATCATACATTGGATCCCTACCAAGTTAGAAAGGCTGTAAGGAGTAGTTAAATCCATCTAGGTAGCAACATTCCCCCAGAAGATGCATAAAAATGGAATTCTTTAAATCATGTTCATCTGCGAAAAATAGAAAGTTGGAAACACTGGCACCTTAATTTCACGGAATAACTGGTTAGAAATGCAAATTCTGATAGCACCTGCTTGAATTGCACAAAAACTACAGGCCGATGAATAATTTGGTGGTGAACACTTCACACATTCACCGAAATTTCCTATTCTTGTTCTTGCATATACTCCCAACTCAAACTAAAATCCAGCTGTTAAATAAATCCACCAGAGTTAGCTGTATCACAAATACAAGAAAATATTACTAACCTTGCCAAAATCATTCCTTTTAGCATGAGCGATTTGGCACATCTCATCATACACCTCTGTGATCCGCCGTTTCGTTGCACGGCACAACAGCAGGAGGGGGAAAGGTGATGTTTTTGCCTCCTTTTTCTCATGAACAGACACCACCTCATCCGAGCCCTTCTGCTTCCCCCTCCTCCCCCGCCTCCTCTTTCCTCCACTCCCACTAGCAAGCGGCGTCGAACATTCGGATGATTCAGGAGGTGAGGAGTGCTGGTAGGGGGACTGGAGAAATGTGTTGGCGAGGATAGCAAGGAAGACACGAACAAGGGAAGTCTTCATGGCTATGGGTTCCGGCAGAAGATTGGAGGCGAACCCTCGATGGTAGGGTCGTAGGAGCCGGTCACACAAGCTATATCTAGATCTATTTCGATTAGTTTGTTTTTGTTTATTTGTTTCTAGGAGGGCGTGGCCGCATGGGTGCGGGACT
>BDMV01000003.1:12289018-12419253 GCA_008326285.1 Oryza officinalis | reverse complement strand
GTTAAGATGACTCAGTTTGCTTGGCACTTGTTTTGAGTAAATGGTAGAGGATTTGGTGTTTTCTAAAAAAGAAAATGGCTTTTGCTTGCTTTCATTAAAAGCTTCAGTTCCGATTAGATATGTCGTGCACAGTTACCATGAATGTGGGTCGACTGGGTCAAAGACCCGGGTTGTAGAGCATGGAACAGCACTTCTACTACTAAAATACATAGGCGGTGTATCACACATCCCATGAATCATACACATAGTTAATGAATTCAGTATGAATTACAGCAGGGTGTGTGGTGAATATGGTGAACTAATTTGTTGTTTAATCTTCAACTTTGAGATTTATTTCCTTTCTACAAATTTTCTAGGCAATTGAACATTTGAACAGTCAATGACACCAATAAAGTTGGGAAGTTGCACCAAGAATTGACAAGCAAAACAAACAAAACATTTGCTCAGCCTTTGTGCTAATCTATTCCAGTTTATGTGCCACCCAAGAAAGCAAAAGAGGACGCAGGCCTACCAGATGAACCCACTCTTGTGCAATTTATAATTCACAGGAAATTGCCCTCTGCCTAGGTAAAAGCTATGAAAAAAATGAGGTTTTGCCAAATCACTGTCATGTGGCCTGAGTACTGCATAGTGCCAAAGTCATATATGCATTTATCTAGTTTTACCAAGACAGCAAAATAGAAGTCTACCGCTACTCTAGTTTGGGTTCTTTTTCAGCAGGTAGCAGTAAAACTGTAACCCTGGAGATATATTGCTGTTAGTGTGAATACTGATAACATTAGGGTAGCTTTTATTTCTGTCCTAAACAAACTTGCCGCATGTAGAGTCAGCAAAACCACTGATTCAATGCTCGTCGCACTAGTCAAAATGTACCACTCGACATCATCAAATCCATAATCAAATCTAAGTCTGATTCTATCTTGAAAGTCTGAAATGAAAGCAATTAGCGAAACAAACAAACAATGAACGGCACCCAATTGTATGTACATAAGTCAAGCATGCATCAGCCAAGCTACTGGAGTCGCATCTTATACACCCCTAATCGAATCCTGACATTAATCGACTACACATGTAGTATGTAGCAGTTCGCACTCCGCAGCAAACGGAATCATTCCAATTGAAGTAGCAACATTTTGATATATGGAATCGATGAGCTAACGATAGCAGCAGAGAAGAGAAGGCGGCGCAGGGCTGACTGACCTGGTGGATGGTGAGGGAGTGGGCCTGGCTGGCCCGCGCGAGGTCGTCGTACCGCGCGGTGATCCGCCGCTGCAGCGCGCCGGCCACCGAGGCGAGCGGGAACCGCGGCCGCCGCATCAGCAGCTGCAGCTGCAGCGCCTCGTCCCCCTCCCCCTCGCCGCCGCCGNCCCGCCGCGTCGTCGTCCCCGCCCTTCCGCTGCCTCCTCCTCGCCTTCCGCCGCCGCCGCCTCTCCCTCCCGCCCTCCTCGGCAGCCTCCTCCTCCCCCTCCCCCGCGCTGGCCTCGGCCTGCTCGGGCCGCAGGGGGAGCTGATGAACCTCGCCCTCGCGACAGCGGCAGCGACCGCGCAGGGAGACCGCCGCGAGGACTACGAGGAGGAGGAGGAGGAGGAGTGCTAGTTGGTGCGGCGGTGAGTCCATCGCCGGCGAGAGCTCGTCGTCATCCCCAGGCGGGAACTGATTTTTTTTGCCTTTTTAAAATTTATTTTCTCTCGGTGGAGTGCGGTTGGGAAATCGAAGTGGGAAGCGTGCGAAGAGGGGAAGGAAGGAAGGAAGGAAGTTGCTGCGTTTTAAAAGCTCTGCGCGGCACGGCGATGCTCTTTTGCTTGCTAGGTGTTCGTTTTCTAAAGTTGAAAACTTCATTAAGCATATAATTAATTAAAGTAATATTTTATCCGTATCATGTTATAAATCATTTTAATTTTTTTAAAAAAAATTTTAAAAAAATTGATCAAGTTTATTAACAAATATAGCAATATTTATAACATTGAATATATTTTGATAGTTTTTTATGCTGAAAATATTACTATATTTTTTATAAACTTGATTAAAGCTAAAGAAGGTTGACTTAGAAAAAGTCAAAATGACTTATAACATGAAATGGATGTCGTATTAATTAAAATAAATTTATAATTTTTTACAGTAATTTTTTTATGTTTTTTTGGAAAATATGTCGTATAATAGTTTTTAAAACATGAAAAAAAAAAGTAAAGTTGCTAACCAACACTTGCGAACTCACTGGAAACGTGGAGCGCCTAGTGGTGGAGCTCCAACGGAAGGTATACTACGGATAAGGATGAAACATCAAAGTATATCGGCGGCGATAGGATGAAGAGGCCGATCGAGGGCGTTGTTTGCTTGTATATTTTGTTGGCCGTAGCCTGCAGATGAGTTTCATTGAACATGACTTGCGATGTGTTTTGTTTAGGGAAAAGATACATGGGACATCTCTTTTATTGTCACCGAATTACAAAATCATTCTTGAATTGTAAAATTAGATACAACACATCCTCCAACTTATAAAACCAGTGCAAATTAGGTCCCTTAACGGTATTGGCCTCGGTTTTGACTGACGTGATGTCTATGTAGCTAATTTGACTTGATCTTCATCTGACGTGGCATTGATGTGGCACATAAAGCAAAATTTAACAATTTAAAAAATAAAACAAAATATGTGAACCCACATGTTAGTCAAATAATAAGATTAAAACATAGTAAAACCCATATGTCAGTGGCCTCACTTCCTCCATCTCATCCTCTCTCTTCTCTGCCTCCTCTCCTCCTTTCCCCTGATGCGGTCGACACGACTGTGATGGTGGTGGTGGCCAGCAGTGGCTGCTGTGTGGGCGAGCACTACCTGCCGTCACTGAGCCCGTGGGCGTCGCGGTTCACCGTCGAGCCCGCAGAGAGGGACGAGGTAGGGAGGATGGCGAGCGAGGGCAGGGCAAGGAGGAAGGAGGCGGGGAGGCCAACGAACTCCTCCCAAGTCCAAATCCGCTCTCGCCAACACCACCTTCATTGCGCGGAGAGGGAGAAGGCGGAGAGGCCAGTGAGGAGGGCGGGGAGGCTGGCGAGGATGAAGCAGCACCCTGCACGACCCCTCGCACTCCGACCATGGTGGCGGCAGAATGACGCAAAGAAAATAGGTGGCACCGATGCAGAGGAGATGAGGCTACTGCCAGTGATGGCGGCGGCGCTCGAGGTGGAGGGAAAGGAGGTGCTCGTGTCGATGCAGTCATCGTCGTCGTCGCCGGGAGAGGCAAGAGTGTGAGGTCGGAGGAGCAATTCTAGTTGAGTAGGTGAAGAAGGAAAGGCTCATGGCGTCGCCGAAGGAGTCGACGGCGGTGGCGGTGGCCATGGCGGCCGCTGCGCCACCAACACCGGCACTGTCGCCCCTTAGCCTCACCGTCGACGACAGCTCCTCGACCGCATCGAGGAGGCCGCCCACCGTTGCGGCGCTGGCCTCCGCGCCCACCGCCAAGGCGCCCGGCCCGTCACTGCCGCTGTATCGCCCCTTCTCCCGCGTCGCCCGTCACCGACCATCGGACCTCCTCCTCTCCCACCTCGCCTCGCCAATCATCTCCGCACCCGTCGACCGGCCTGCCTAGATGAGGAGAGAAGTGAGAAAGAGGGGGTGATGATGTGGTAACCTTGACATGTGGGGCCCATGTGGGTCCCACGATGACTCAAGTGCCACGTCAGATAAAACCGGAGTCAAAACCGTCTAAGGACCCAAAGTGACCCGGTTTTGTGAATTGAGAAATGACATATATCTGATTTTGTAGTTGGGGGACGATTTTGTAATCCAATAATAAGATGAGGGACCTTCATCCCTATTGTGTGAGTACGAATTACGTCCCAATTTTCTTCCGGGGATTAAAAACCATTTAATAAGTCATTTCTAGAATTTATTTTAAAATTTAAATGAGTTGAATAAGTGAATTAATGTGGGAAATAAAATTTTCTTTAAAAATCATGGCTGGGAATATTTTTGTAATATTCTTTATGCCTAAAGTACTCTCTGTAATTTCCTAGGAATTTTCAAAGCTCAAGAAATAATTTTAAGAGCATAAAGTCCATTTAATCAATTTATTAAAATAGAAAAACAAATTAAAATCTTCTCTTCGGCTTTGGTCGTTTTTGGTCGAATTATGCTGAATTTTTATCATTTTTAATTTTATTTATTTAAAGATTTGCAAAAATAATTTTTCGTTTCGAAATATTGCAGAACTAATCTCCAATCGCCCTCTAGGAGGGCGAGATTTAAAAATCGCCCTCTCAGAGGGCGATTTTTATGACATGGCAGACGACCGTTGGGCGCCGTCTGCCGCGTCGCCGCCTTTTTGCAAAAAAGACCCTTGCCGCCCTCGGCAAGGGCGATTTTTGACTGTTCCCCAGGGGGCCACCTGCCAAAGGGCGGCCGCCGTGGCAATTTTGCAGGCGGCCCCCTTGCCGCCCTTAGAGAGGGCGATTTTTGCCTGCGCAGGTGGCCGCCTTTAAAAAGGATGCTTTTTGATTTTTTATAAAGTTAAACTATTTTCACTTTATTTAAGTAAGGTTATACAAATATAACAACATTTGTAACATTAAAAACTATCAAAATATATGTAACGTTAAATATAATAAAATTAAGTTGATAATATAAATGTTGCCATTTTTTTTATAAACTTGATTAAACTTTTAAAAAGATTGATTTAAAAAAATCGAAACGACTTGTAATATGAAACATGTAACAGATAAATTATAGTATTTTTTTTGTAAGAAAACAAATTTCCTTGTAATTTGCTACTGAAACACATCAAAGCTGATCAGTTTTGTGTTCTCGATGAGAATATGAAAAAAGTGCAACTAGAACTATAGAGGGGTGCGGCAAATTTGCAGGTAGCCCCCTCGCCGCCCTTGCAGAGGGCGATTTTTGGCGTAATCTCGCCCTCTGCAAGGGCAATTTTTGGTCGGCATCCCATAAAGCCCCAATGGCCCGAGGAGGTGCTCATTTCAACCGGTCACAATTGAAGGAAAAAAAAGAGAGAGGTGAGGAAGAAGGAGAAGAGCCGCGAAGCGTTGTTGCTGTGCTTATTCGATCGCAGGTTAGTACAATATCCCGACGTATGGTTATATTTTGTGTCGCATACTAGTGTAATTACCATGTATTTGAAATTTGTGAGTAGATCTATAGCACTTAGATGTGGACCCTAAATTTTTTGCGAGTAGATCTGTAGCACTGTGAGTAGATATGTTGAAATTTGTGAGTAGATCTGTAGCACTTAGAAGTGTGAATAATTTTAGGCTAGATTTGTTGTGCACACGTTTGGTTTGTAGTAGTACTATATTTGACCGTATGAAGGGCGTTTACAATATTTGATAGTTGTTTTTTAAACTGTAGGATGCCAAGGCGTGGAAAAGCTACCAACTCAAGGTAACGTAAATCGTTTCTGTGATATTTTGTGTTATTCGTTGTGCGTGAAATGAGGAATCCTAGATTAACGGGTTAGGGTGTTTCATTTATTGTTGACTTGTAGTTATCGCCCGAAGACTGGAAATGCCTTCAACCCATTGCCTTTGCCTAGCGGTGTTCCAGTGCCCATGTGCTGGTGCGGTGATCCTTGCAAGGTAGCCAAGTCCGATGAAGAGGAGACATACATGCAGAGATACTGGATGTGTGCCAATTTTGAGTTTGAGCCAACACCTGAGATACGCCGCATTAACTTAATGGTGAGGAACTGATGTTTTCTAATAATTATTTGGTGTATTAAGTAGTGTTGAACAACTTATTTGATTAGTAAACATTGCATTTGTGGCAGACCCCTCCACCGCTATGTGATTTTGAGCAGTGGATCGACACCGAGATCAAGCCGCAAAACAAGGAGCGGTTGGAGTACATGCGGCAATGGGATGCAGAGCGCAAGGAGAAGATAGAGCAGAGACGCAAGGAGGAGGCCGCAGAAAAAGAGCACAAGGCTGAGGCGGAAAGGAGGCGTGTTGCTGCGTACAGGGAGGAGCGGGAGCGGAAGCTTGAGCGTGCGCGGCGAGCGAAGGCAGCAATGGAGGAGAATCCCGATGCGCAGAGGAAGGGAAAGTGGCCTCGTTGCACTCAGTAGTATGCACGAGTTGGTAGTTGTATGGTGTATCGATGAATAATGTTGCGTAACCTCGCAACGTGTAGCGAACTAACGAACTTGAAATGTTATTTCGCGTGTCTTCCATTTTCCCTTCCCTTCTCGCCGTTGTACTCCGTTTGTGTTTCGCATTCACTTACTTTGATAGCGACCAATCGTAGCCCTCTGTTACGCGCCGAAAGTTTTTCGTCGTTTCGTTGAGTAGATGTAGCGAATGACATGAAATGTTTTCGTGACATATGAGTGCGGCGATCGAATAGAGTTATATACAAAGAGGTAACACAAAGTTACTAACTGTAAATATTACAAACATGTAGCACTAGTAGCCTACTGGCGAGGCCTCTTACCCCTACCCCTCCTAATGTGCCCCTGAGAGTACGTCAGCCTCTCAGCGGGCACGGCACGACTAGCGCGGACATCTGGTGCGGGCGTGTGCTGCGGCTGCTCCTGGCTCTGTGGTGGTGGTGCTCCACCAAGCTGAGAGGCGCCGAGAACGTCCTGCTCTGGGTCCTCCAGGTCGTCGAAGTCGTCGCCCTCACCAGACCCGCCCGCACCGGACCCGCCCGCCTGCGACGAAGACTCGCCCGAACGGAAAATCCCCGCCGGGTAGTATCCTCCTGCAGATGTCAAAAGTTAAGCAACATTCCGCCCGAATAGTACGTTTGTAGCACTCATCGGAAGACGCTTGCTCACCTGGCGGCTGACTGAAGGGAGGAGGGACGGACGAACCGCTCGCTCGAACAAAGGCCGACGTGCTGGGCGGAGTCGCGAACGGCCGAGGGATCGACGATCCACTCGCTCCAGCAGAGTGTCCTGTCGGCAGCGTCGGACCTAGTTGACATTCAGTTTGTAATAACATGGCGAAGGTTTTGCATAGTGAGAAGGTACGGAACTAACCTGTGGACGCACCAGCACCGTGCGATGTCGATCCTGGTGTCGGGCCGCGTGGACGTGGAACAGCAGCTGCCGGTGGAGGTACCGCGTCCACGGCTGAACGACAAGAGAGGACGCGCAAGATCGAACGCATCTTCGTCTGCATCCG
The DNA here is from genome assembly GCA_008326285.1 of Oryza officinalis. Lineage (NCBI taxonomy): Eukaryota > Viridiplantae > Streptophyta > Magnoliopsida > Poales > Poaceae > Oryza > Oryza officinalis. Next base: position 12,412,118 of record BDMV01000003.1, on the reverse strand, counting down.
CTCGAACGTCAACCTCTGCTCAACGTCGTTCAGGTGCAGTCCAGCGTCCAACCTCAGCATCACCGCGTTGATGTCGGCGTTCATGGCGCGTGCAGCGTCGACCTGCGGGAATCATTATTAATTAGGTTTGTCAGTCTCATATGTACCAACCGCGTAGTACGAAAACAAGAAGTCCGAGAAACATGGACGTACCCCCAGGAAGTACTCCTGGTCACGGTGCACGGGGTAGGTGTCCCTGACGCCTGCCTGGTGTAGCTGTGGAGCTGCCGCGGTGAAGGTGACGCGGGCACGTGTGCGCGGCAAGTACCACCGAAGGTAGGCAGTGTAGTTCTCCTCCGAGTGTGGGTGGACCTCGGCAATCACCTCCTCGGTGGCTACCAACCAGTCCTCGACGTACGGCAAGATCCGAGGTGCCCACAGTGTCCCTGCGTGCTGTCCCCGTCGAGTCAACCTGCAAAGAACATAATGGTCATCGAACGTTCCGCGCGTAGTCGACATAACAATAGTAAAGGTGAAAGAGAAATACTCACTGGTGGTCCTGGGGCGCGACGGGTATCGGTACGTTCACTGGAAAGCCCTGCCTCAGTCCGAACTGCCTCATAACACGGTAAGGGCAGTGAGGCTCGACGAAGATGTCGAAAACCAACGGCACCACCGTCAACCAGTACGCCGCGTCACGCGTGCACAAGGCAGACAGACCTAGAGGTGCTCTCTCCGCGACCACGTGGTGCGTGTAGGGCTCCCAGACGACGTCCGAAGGCTGCAGACGGTCGAACTCGAAGACAAACTCCGGGTAGCTCCGTCTGACCTGGACGTGGGCGTAACGGCGCTGCGACACAAGGAGAACCAACTCGTCAGAACATCAGTCGCACATAATCTGAAATTTGAAATGAAAACAATTTGTACTTACGTTGCGGCGGCACCAGTACGTGCCCATCGTCGGCCCGTCGGCTGGGTGGTCGGCTGCCGGTCCTGAAGCGTACGCAGCGGTGTCGACGATCGGTCGGCCGATCGCGAACCGCTCAGCTGCCCAGAGCTGAATAAGCAGAGGGCAGCCCGCGAAAATCGCTCCAGGATCCGTCTTGCAGCAGGCCTCGCACAGCGCACGGTACGTGGCTGCGAGGACTGCCGAACCCCAGCTCCACTGCGGCACGGCCCCTAGCTCCGCATCCGCGATCGCCCGGGCGTAGTGGATCAGGCCCCTGTCTACTGCGTGCCCGGTGGTGCTGGTGAACATCACCCAGCCGAACATCCACAGTAGGTACGCCTCTAAGGACCGTCTGAGCGAGTACTCGTCGGCGTCGGGGTGGAGCTGGTCGGTCTACAACAAAAAGCAAACGATGTTAAAACTCGTAAGATTTCTAGGAAAGTAACAAAGTGTAATTTTTAGCATTTTTAATTTTTATTTTTTAAAAGATCTACAACTTTATAGTTAACAACTTTTTCATTTAAGATCGTTTACATATCCAAATATTCGTTACAAAATCTAAAACCTATTTAAAAGAATCTCATATCTACATTTTAAACGATATCGGATGGAGATAAACTTTATATGAAAGTTATAGATCTCACGAAGATCTACAGCTTTGTTATTAACAACTTTTTTATTTAAGATCATTTAAAGTGTCGAATAAGCATTATTAGTTTTGCAAATTTTTGAAACCTAAAATTATTTTTGCAAATCTTTAAAAAATAAAAATTAAAAATGCTAAAAAGTGTAAAAGTTAACTTACTGTGAACTGCAGCAGCCAAGCCTTCGTAGGCCCGGCGGTGGTGTACATGTTCGGGGGAGCAACTCCAGGGAGCCCAGGTAGCCTCATCACGGGAGCGAATCGCTCCATGATATCCTCCCTCCAGCCACCAGCACCGTCCACTGGGCCAACAGCCTCCCCGGCCAGTGGAAGCCCAAGCAGGTACGCGACGTCCTGAAGCGTAGGTGCCATCTCCCCACAGGGGAGATGGAACGTGTGCGTCTCCGGCCGCCACCGATCTACCAAAGCAGCCAGCAGCGACCGGTCCGCATCCCAGCGCTTGGCCGGGTCGTTCTCGTCCGCCCGCGCCTCAACAAGCCTGCATATCGCTATCAGGCCTGCCTCACGCAACCTGCGTACCGTGGAGTTCAACATTAGTACCACATATTTCCAAATAGCCAAAAAATGCCATCAAGTAATTAAGCTCTATCATACCACGGAACGTGTCGCGGATCGGCCCGCAACAACTCGCGCGACGGGCGTGGACGAAAGGTGGTAAGCTGCGCACCCTGCACCGCCGACAAGTACGAACGGTGGCTCCTGTCCAGTGCCCTACTGAGGAGAGCTGGTGTCTCGTCCGCCATACCTGCATACATAAGAGTGATTACAAATAAGCAATTGATAAAGAAAAAAACATTACACAAATTGTTCATTACAATGGTAATTCGTAACGCTAAAGGTACACTACACAAATGATAGCAACATTACAATAGTTCATGTCTCAGAAGGATAAATATTACACACATGACAAATGACAACAGCATTACAATAGTTCATGTCTCACAAGGATAAATATTACACACATGACAAATGACAACAGCATTATAAATACTACATCAATTGGATCACCGCTAGACTAAAAGGCTGACAGGAATAATCAAGTCATTGCATCGCCAGCGGATGACGTAGTCGCCGCACGAGAACGCCTAGGACGTGGTCGCCTCATTGTTGTTCCTTCTCCCGATGGACGGCGGCCATCGGTTGCCTGTCCAGATAGATCAGAACCTGGGACGGTTGGAGATTGCGAATTCTTCGGGCATTTCTTGTAAGTATGCCCGCGCTCATCGCATTTGCTGCACCGTAGAGTCCTCCCCCTGCCTCCGACTCGTCCATGTCGTTTCTGATGCGTCTCGATTGACGCCGGCCCTTTTTCAGCCTTAACTTCGACGGATCTGGAATGTAGAACACCTGTGGCCTCAGAGTTGTATAAGATCCAGATATCCCGAACCCATATATCTCCTCCTTCCATGTATGAAATATTGCTTCTTTCCTGTAGTAGGGTGACACATAGATATCGGGAAGTATGCCACAATCCCCAGCTGCTGCAAGTACGTGTGAGAAAGGTAGATGTCTAAGCTTGGGCTTCATGCAGCTACAACTGCAACCGCCCTCCGCATGAAGCACACATTCCTGCATAGCTTGAACGCAGTTGATGTCGCGCCTTCGCCTGTCCACACACACTATCTCGTACCTATGAACTTGGGTACCTTGGGGAATAACTCTGTGCTTCATAGCCTTTGCTATTTTATCTTGCATATACTTTGTCACCACACTCCCAAATACAATGTTGTTATCTTGCATCGAAGGGGCAATTTTCTTGTATCTATCCCTGAAGTATGCCTGAGTGCCATGAAGGATAAATTCCACAATACCGACCAGTGGGAGTCCTCGCACTCCTCGCATCACCCAGTTGTACACCTCGGCCAGGTTGGTTGTCATTATACCATACCGAGACCCGTCAGTGTCATATAACAGAGATTACTTTTCTTTCGGTTCATTCTCTATCCACTGCGAGAAATTATGTATTGATGATGCCGACCTTCTTCTCATTGTTGGCGGGTCATCATGTAGTGGACCAAGAGGTACTGGAGGATCGTCATCCTGTGGCCGACGAGATTGCTCGTCGGTTTGCTTTGTTGTCAGCTCATCCAACCTCCTCCACAACTCATTGAATTTTTTCTCCTGATTTTGACCACATAGCCTCTTAAATAGATCCATCAGATGCTTGTTCTTGAATTGCTTGTAGAAATTGGCTCCCATATGACGCATGCACCACCTACTCCGAACATCATGCCACCTAGCTGGAAGTCCCCTATCCGGCCAACCATTCTGCAGGTAGTCAATTGCCTTCAACATGCCCGCATGACGATCATGAATGAGGCAAACATTGGGCCTCATACGCACGACTTGGCAGTGAACTCTCTCCAAGAACCAATACCAGCTTTCGGTGTTCTCACTCTCGACAAATGCAAACGCCATAGGTAACACCTGATTGTTTCCATCGGCTCCAATCGCCGTCAGTATCTGACCTCTGTATTTGCCTGTCAAGAAGGTTCCATCTATGCACAACACAGGGCGACAGTGCACAAATGCGTTGATGCAAGCACCCAGCGAGAAAAAGGCTCTTTGCAGCACGCTCTTGCTTGGGTCATTAGACAACGGAAAAGTCTGAATGTCGTAATAGGTATTGGGGTTTCTCTGAGCAATGGTGCCTAACAGACGAGGCAAGTTATCATAGGATGCTTCAAATGTGTCATACTTCATCTCCAAAATCTTTTGTTTCGCCCTCCAAGCCTTGTAGTAGCTTATAGTGTACTTGAATTTGTTTTCAATGTGCCTAATAATGGAGCCCGGTTCAAAGTCCGTGTTACAAACCACATCGCTGTACATCTCACCGGCAACAAAAGCTGAGGTGATGTTGCGGTGATACTTATCAACCCCTGGCAACCAACATGTGTGCTCACCAACAATGCTCACTTTCCAATAGTCATTCCATTTTCCCTTATATGCATGAACGCGCCACGGACAATCATCCTTCGTGCACTTCACGTCATACACACAGTTGGTAGACTTCACCACCCTAAACTCTCTATGCAAGGAGACCGCCCAATGCTTCACCGCCTTTTTCATGTCTTCCTTATGCGCATACCTGGCACCTTGGATTACCTCGTTATCCTTGTATTCAAAGGGTGCTTGCTGCCCCTCTGAGATAACAAGTTGAGAGAAATCGGCTTTTGTCCAATCAACGGGCAGTACTTCTTCCTCCTCGTCCGATAATTCATCGCCCTCCGCCAGCTCATTTTCAGAATCTTCCCTCTCCATTTCCTCAACAATTGCTTCGATTCTCTCCCCCTCATCCGCCACGCCTATTGCCTCCTCCAACCTTGCTTCGTTACCCCCAGTTCGCATCGATGGTCCAACATTCTCCACAGCATTGTTAGGACCTTCACCATCCTCTGTTTGCATTATAACACTGCTATCGATTTCATGCAATGCCACAAAAATAACAAGGGGCCAGGACCTTTCAAATGTCATCTCTACATAACGTCTCCAGGACTCGGTGTTATCTACAGGCATTAGTTCCCAATAATATCCTTCCGTTGCACGACTGACTACAACGGATAGAGACATTGTGTTCACTCTTGTATCCACTTTAAATCCACGTAGTAACCAACTATAGACTGACTCAAATGTTTTATCGGTTGGCCTATCGATGCCCTTTGATTTCATACTAAATTCTGACAGATCAACACCATCTCGACCATATCTAACATTGCCTTTACCGTGAACTATCTGAAATATGACCTTGCTTGCCATGTGCCTGATAAACAGGTTCAAACTTAATTTACTTCATACTACGAATATGTTGCCTAGATCAATTTGTGCCTAAGTTAAATTCTATATTAAACAAAATTCTACGCAAAGAAATGTATACATACATAAGGACATATCCTACATATGTTCATCTAAATTGGTTTGTCCTAGGTCAAATTGACTAAAATAAATCATGCCCTAATTTTTAAATCCATATTATAGTGCTACACAACTATTTAAATAACATAGACATAGATCAGAATGTATTGTACGTAGGTTCATCTAAATCGGTTCGTCCTAGGTCAAACTCCTTAAATTAAATCGTGCCCTAATTTATAAACCAATATCTTACTAAACAACTATTCAAATATTAAAAAAAATTCTTTTCTTATATATTCTACACAAAATAAATAACACAAACATATAGCGGAATATTGTATTTACCTACGATCGAGTGTGCACACCGACAGGGCTTCGCCGCTCTCCTTCTTCTTCCTCACCCCTCCCTCTATTATTTTTCTCGAGTCTCGATGGTTGCGAATGACGGCCGCGGAGTTGGAAATGAGGATTTTATAGGGGAGGGCAAAAAATCGCCCTCTGTAAGGGCGGCAAGGGGGCCGCCTGCAAAATTGCCAGGGCGGCCGCCCTTTTGCAAGCGGTCCCCTGATGAACAGTGAAAAAACGCCCTTGCCGAGGGCGGCAAGGGACTAAAACGCAAAAAATCCGTGACGCGGCAGACGGCGCCCAACGGCCGTCTGCCACGTCGGAAAAATCGCCCTCTGGGAGGGCGATTTTTAGAACTCGCCCTCCCGGAGGGCGAGAGGAGATTATTTCTGCAATATTTTGAAACGGAAAATTATTTTTGCAAATCTTTAAATAAATAAAATTAAAAATGCAAAAAATTCAAATTATGCTTTTCGTCCCTCGGCCCGCTCTTCTCTCACCCTCGGGCCGGCCTTCCTCCCTCCCTTCTCTTCCCCCCTCCGTCGGCTTAATTGCTCCCGCTGGCCCGGCCCTTCCACAAGTTTGTATCGCCTCCCTCCTCTCTCTCTTGTGCCACTGATAGGTGGGACCATGGGGCCCACCTATCAAGCCTTTCTTCAACATCCGGCCACGTCTCCGTCCCACTACGCCGCAAAATCTAGTGCGCCCGCCTCCACCCTTCCAACTCCTCCCCAACTTTTCCCCAAATTTTGGCATCGTTCCAAGTCGTGTCGCACCCATGTCGCTCCCCCACTCCACCAGCTTTTCCCACCTTCCCTGGCCTCCCCGTCGCCACCTCGAGCTATAGAAGTGCTCCCCGCACCTCCCTTTCTCATTTTCCCCAACCCCCCGAGCTCCCCCAAGCATCGTCGCCACCTTCATCAGCTTCGCAAGCTCGCTAGCTACCCCGGCCGTGGCTTCTCCCTCGACGAGCGCTGTCGGGACCCATTTTGCATCGCAACAGGTGAGCTCCCCCTCGTTGCCAGCCTCCAGTCGTCGTTTTCCGCCATTCTGCGCCACCTCTTTCCACCCTAACACCTCCGTCGCTTTCCTTAGGTCATGGCGTTCCTCGTCCGCCCCTCCGCCAGCACCTCCCATCACCGGCAACCTCATGGCCGTTGTCGCCGCATTGGCCGTCGCCACCTCTCCTCGTCACCGAGCCCGGCACACTGCCTTCTCCGCCGTCGGCGCCCGGTGAGCATCCCCATCGCACTTCTCGCCTCCTCCGCAGCATTCCCACGCGTGCCACTACGCCGGATGTCATCGCCGGTGACCTTTGGGCCGCGCACCGCCGCTCCCTGGTTGGTCGGCCGGCGAGCCTCACTGCCGCTTGCCCGTGGCCATCCGATTCGCCTTAGGGCGAATCCAGGCCTTCCGCGTGGCCTCCCGGTGGCGCCCCGCATCAGTGCCGCCATGGTGCCACGTCGAAGCCACCTCTGCTCGCTTGTCCGCCGTGGTGCGCCCGCAGACCGGTGCATGCGTGGACTCGGTCCCCCGTACGCTGCCCCCTTTGAGTCACCGACAGGTGGGGCCCGCTTGTCGGCTCCACCTCTTCTCCTCGGATGACGTCATAAACCGGATTAATTACGCAATAAATCGAGTTTGATTTTTCAGAAAATTATTTAAATGGCTCAAAACTTCTAAAATACATAACTAATTCATGCGAACTCCAAATTGAGCCACCCAACTTGCAAAATTTATCTAAAATTGAGATCTACATGTTTGTTTATTTTACATGTACTGTTTATTTGGTTTTTATTAGGATTTTTTCTCGTTTTGCATGCCAGCGTGTAGATTCCGTCGTTTCGGAAGATCGCGTTCGTGAGGAAAAGTGTACGGAAGATTGTTTGAAGAAGCAAAGCAAGTCACACTTTTCCTTGAGCATGTTGAACCTACTTTATAAAATATTTTACCGTTTACAAATAAATTACATGTTTTGCTAATTACATGGGAATAGGGATTACCTACTTGCTTGCTTGTGCCATGTTTACTTGATATTCATCATTTGTCAAATTTGTGTGATAATTTGACTAGCTTGTGTCGATTATGTTGACTTTGCTAGAATTATGATATGCTTAGACATGCTTAATACCACTAGCTCATTTAATGGGATAATCACGTTATCTACATTTAGTATCTGGATGAGCTGCGAGCTCGAAGCATCTGACCATGTTTTATTGGTCGTAATTATTCAACTAAAATATGACTTAATGGTGGGCTGTGGGTGCATGGTTTTGCTTGTCGCACCCATGGCAATTAAGGACCGGTTCACAGAAAATTCTAGAAGACTTATCGTGCTTACCACAAGCAAAAATGAGCAACTGCTGGACTTGTAGTATAGCTCAGCCCTTTTCTAGGCACGGAGGCTAGGGTGGGTGTGATAGAGTTGGGTCGGCCCTGGTTTTAAGGGTTGATCGGTTTTCAGCTTCATCGCGACGCACGGGGGCTACCTACCCCGGTTTTAAGGATAGGGGCGAAACCTCAGCATTGTGTGGATGGTTAGGGGAGGGTTATGTGAAAGGTCTTGTCATGTTTTTCCCCTTTGCAATACCATAGTGGTACTTGGGACATGGCAATATGTGTGGAATTGTATCTTGTGGGTACAGTTGTACACCTCTGGCCAGAGTAAAACTATTCGAATAGCCATGCCCATGGTTATGAGTGATCAACCAGCTTCACCATGATTAGTCCCACCATTAATTAACTTGACTTAATGAATTGGTGTAGTTTAGGTGGTTTGATTGGGCCTGTTCAATGTAGTGTAGCATTGTTCAGTGGACATTTAATCTTGCCTTAATTAATCAATTGTTTTTCTATTTTTAACTCTAAATATTTATAAATGCCTTTATGCAAATAGCCACAAACATTCCTTTGTCTCCCCTTGCACTTCTGCATCGTTGGTGTAGCTTGTTGAGTACGGTGGTTATACTCAGTCTTACTATTTCCCCCTTTTTAGAAGTATAGTGTTTCTGAGCTGAAGACGAAGTTAGAGGACCAAGGCTTATACCCAGTTGAGTTTTTGCCTGTGGAGTGGAGCTGAAGCTGAAGCCTCGATAGGATTGCCTTTTTCCGTTGCTGCTGTTTTCTTTTCGGTGTGAGGACTAAATGCCTCTTTTGTACGTATTTACGCTTTGTTTTATGTTTAGATCTGTATATTAATTTGTCGTTTTGTGTACCCTCGCTTGATTACTGGACAGGGATTTATACGTAAAATAGTCTGAAAATTTGGCCAGAATTTCTAAGCATGACAATTACCCCCTAAATCTGAAAACCAGACATCGTTCACCATCAACTATTAATAGCGGATGAAAACCCCCCTTAACTCAATCTGAAGTGGTTTTGGTCCTAGTGGCAGTCCAGTCAGCATTTTTTTAAAAAAAAAATCAATGCAACCCCACATGTCATACTCTCCCCCTCTCCATCTTTTTGTCCCTCTCACTTCTCTATCTCTGTTCCTCAAATCTCTCTCTTTGCAGCCAGCTCCGGCGAAGCTCCGGCCCCCACCCTCCCAGTCGTTGAAGCAGCGGCCAGTCTCAGCAAGTAACTAGCCGGAGGTGGAGGGCGACGAGGAATGGCATGGGTCCCGAGCGGCGGCGGATCTGGAGCAGCTGACGGCGCAGCCCACCAGATCAACGACGAGGGACGCCTACGCCACTCGCCGCCCTCAGCCGCCATCGCTGCTCACCAGTGTCCCTTCTTCATCAGCCGATGATGGACGCTGCCCGCTGCCTGCCCGTGTCCCCTCTCCATCCTTTTTGTTGTCTCTGCCGGAGTCTGAGGAGGAGCCGCCTGTGCCGCTTGCCGCCCTTAGCCCCATTGTCGTTCTCGCGCCCACCGCCGCCATCGCCCAACTTCTGTCCCAGCGGACTCCCGCCGCGGTGCCCTCCCGGCGGTGCGCTTGCTCGACACGGCCGGGTCGGGACGGCCATGGCGGGGGTGCTACTGCTGCTTGTCCGTAGTGTTGTTGCTGCTGTTGCATGGCTCCCCCGTTAATAATGGAACGAAGCCTGAGGCGGTGGCAGCGGGGCATTGGGGGTGGGGGGATGAGGGGATGAGGGGATGGGAGGAGGTGGTGGTGGTGGCGCAAGCGAAGGTGGAGGAGGCATTGCTGCCACCGGGGAACGCCCACCTCGCCTTCCTCTTCATCGCTGAGGCCGACCGCACCGGCGCATTGGCTGTCCTCGCCGCTGGTCCCGTCGCCCTCAACTCCGTGTTTGTTGTCCTTGCGCCGGCTACGGATTTGAGAGAGAGGGGGAGGGGAATTTTTTGGGAAGAAAGAACAGGGAAATCGATACCTTATGCTGATTAGGATCTTATACTGACTCAGACAGCCACGTATACAGTCATGTGTACAAATCTAACCCTAAACCGCTCGCAAAACCGTTTGAGGGGGTTCTTCATCCGGTATTAATAGTTGAGGGTGAAAAATGTCAGATTTTTGGATTTGGGTGTAATTCGTACTCACCCAATAGTTTCATGGGAAAATTTGGACTTTTCCCATAAAATTTTGGGTGGCACGTGACACAAAGCAAACCATTAGTAGGTAATTAATCGAGTACTAGCTCCATATGAAATGTTGCTATCTAATACATGATACATGATAAGATGTTTAAATTCATAGTATTAAAAAATGTACCATCGTATATCAACATTTTAAAATGGAGGTAGTATTAATTATTATAAACTTAAAAAATGATTTTGGTTGAACTTCTATATAGAAAAAAATTTATATGAAATATATTGTTTAGCAATTTGGGAAGCATGTTTATGGAGAATGACGATATTGTTGTTCCAAAAAACTGAAACAAACCCAGCCTTAAATTGTTGTTCTAAACTGCAACTTACTCGTTTACCTTGAACACTTTTTCTAAATTACCAAGCGATGTATTTTTTTAAAAAAACTTTCTATATATATAAGTTTCTAAAAATTCAAATAAATTTATTGTGTAGGTTTATAACGGTCAATATTTAATTGATTATATGCTAATGATTTTCTCGTTTACTGCCACGAAAAAGCATTCTAAAGCTTCCAACGCACCCATAATCACGGCGTGGCCTCGTCGTGCCGACCGCCACAAGGAACAAAAGCGAGTGACCATAGGTGGATAGTATTTTCATCCGTCTCCAATCGATATAGCGCAGGAAAAGAAAACATCCCATCGTATTGTATTACACCAGATCAGTTCGGATTGGTTCACCAATCACCATGCATGTCCGTTTCGTCATCCTTTCCCTTCGCGAGTAGTCGAACAAAATAAGTAAATAACGAGGACGGCCGGCGCCGTATGGCGTCGCTGTTGCCGCGGGATGAAGACATCATGTCATCATCGTCAACCGGAACGACTTGCCGGGAGCCTTACCTGCTCTGGTTTAGTCTGATGTTCGCCGAGCTCGCCAACAAGTGAATCCCGTGGCCGTGCATGCCGGCGTGGACATGTTCTAGGCACGTTGACGTCGCCATGCATCAAGTGTTTCGATTCGGCGTTTTTCTTGAACCCCATTGCCGAAGTACGTACAGCGCGAACGTGGCCAATGCGAGCAGCAACATCGACGTGATGACCCGGGGCATAACGTGTGATTGCTGATGCTCTCGGGTACGAGGTCGATGTTGCTGCTCTCCATCGAAGATTGTGTAATGCAAAAAGGATAAAAACAGACCGTAAATCATTCTCTACATCATCCAAATCTCTACTATCACTAGCTGCTCTCCATCGAAGATTGTGTAATGCAAAAAGGATAAAAACAGACCGTAAATCATTCTCTACATCATCCAAATCTCTACTATCACTAGCATTATATCCGTACGTTGCACCGGATAATGATATGATAGACGAGGTTTATTCTCAATTTATCGAAGCACTTAACATGATCATACCTAAGTATGAGAAACGCACTGGGCCCAATAATTGTAGTATGAGAGTAATGGATAGGTGAACGTCGTGGTCGCCTTTGCATAAGATGTGTTGGATGGAATTTTATATGACAACAAAAAAAATTAATAATTGAAATCAGAACACAACCTGGTTAGTATCATAATCTCAACCTTTACAGGAAAAAGGTCATTAATTATTTGTCGTTTTATTTTTTAAGAAACTTTTATACATATTTTTCACAATTGATGATTAAGTTGAAGAACCAATGATTTTTTATCTCTCTCTCGTTTTCTCAATCTCTCTCATTCCTCGTCTCTCACCACACACCGCCATTGTCCTCTACTTGTCATTATCGGGCAAGGCCAAATCCACCACCGACCCCCTAGTCGGCCGTCGTCGACCAGATCTGACAGGACAATGCCCCTTAAATCTCTCATATGCCAACAAGTAAACTTCACCTTCATGCCGACGAGTTTCTCTCTAACATGTTGTTTCCCAAGCTGGCAGGTTCCCCTACTCTTACTGCGGTGTCAACAAAAGGTATGAGCGCGCGGAGGGGACAAGGTGGAGTTCCTCTTCGCATGCGTCTAGTCACTCAAAGATGAGGAGTTCATTGGTCTGCAGAAGTGCGGCGTGGTGATGAGAAGATGTGTACATTGACCACAAAAGCATGTTTATGCTTGGATAATTAGTTAGCTCTATAAGTGCGGGATATGAATGGCGCGATGGGCAAAAATTTGTGTAACTAACGAAAAAAGGTATTTTTAATATGTAAGCTTAATTGGCATGCCATTAATTATTTTGCATTTTATTTTCTTTTTGAAACTTTATAACTTTTTTTACAATTGATGATTTTTTATCTCAGCATATATTTAAGTTAAGAATCGATGATTTTGTCTCAATAAATTCAAAAACTAAAATTATAACAAATATAAAAATATTAGATGATTGTGGTTTAGTTTTTCATGATATGAACCCTATTAAAAGTATATTCCTTAAGAAATAAAGAATGTTCTAAAAAAATAAAAAAAGTCTTGTTGGAGCCGTCAGCCTGCTAGGGCATTCGCGTGCACGGCCCAGCATTGCTGCGGCCCGGCGATAGAGGTCGGCCGATGCGGGATCGGTCTGGGCCGTTCGTTTTGATGGATGGCTCAGATCGATTTCAAATCCATCAAAACCGTTGGTGCAAAAAAACCCTAACCCTAGATTCACTTTTTCTCCTCCCCTCCACCCATCGCCAGCCGCCTCTCCCCACCGGCGGCACTTTTCCCCCTCTGCCGGTCCCTCTCCGCCGCTCCCCTCTTCCTCCGCCAATGATGCCTCTCCCCCTCCCCTCCCCTCTTCCCACCGGTGGCGTCGCTCTCCCTCCGCCGCTCCCCGTCCCCTCCCCCCAACGGCGCTCATCCCACGAGGCGACCCCACCGCCGCTTGTCCCCTTCTCCAGCGACCTTTCTCCCCAAGCGTCGACGTCCGGATCGGTCCCTCAGCAGACGCGCGACACGAGCCATTAACAGAGGGTCCCATGGCAGCACATCTTGGGGGTCAGCGCTGGCACTTGCCTCTTCCCTCGCCATCTGCCTCCACCACCACTGCCCCTCCTCTCGTCAGACGACGAGCTTGATGGTGATGGCGCGAGAGCTCACCGGGGTCCGTCCTCTCCTACTGCCCTGGCTGGTGCCCCACTCTAGCCGGACGGAGAACTCGATGGCACCGGCGTGGATCTGGGCAAGAGTTCACCGTGGGGCCTCCTCCCTGGCCAGTGCTCCTGCTCTTCTCCTCTCCCGACCGAAGACACAAAGATGGGCGTGGTGACGTGGATCAAGCCTAGATTGGGCGCCGGTAACATGGATCGAGCATGGCCACTGCCTGCCAGCCTCCACCCCAGCTGTAGACAATAACGATTTCCCCCTCCGCCTCACCCCAGCTGTAGACAACAAAGATTTCCCCCTTTGCCGGATCGAGTGTATATTTGATTTTCTCTCTTTTCCAACTCGATTTCTCTTCATTTTATTCTCAGATTCAATTGGTCTTACTATAAAGTTGTCTTTTTAGATCCGTGTTCACATGATTGGGTTTGGGGGAGGAAATTTGGGTTAGATTTGTCCATGTGTTCATGTTTCCATCTTTGTTGCCTTGTCCTCTTGTGCATCTGATTTGGTCGGTTTCTCCGGGAGAGACGAACGAAGGAAACGCAGAGGGCAGAGGGGATCGTGAGCAAAGCGGACGCTCGCATGACGGACAAAGGAAGCACAGAGGGCAGAGGGGATCGTGAGCAAAGCGGTCGCTCGCACGACAGACGAAAGCGCTTGGGTGACGATCAGGAAGTTACAGATTTTTTAAGTAGTTAAGATATTATAAAAATTTTAAAAAATTTACTTAAAATTCATCATCCTATTCTAATATGATGTTGGTGTACAGGTACATGATTTCTCTAATCTAATCTAATCTAACCTACTTAAAAAAATTGATAATTTTTGGTTCGTCACACTCCAAATTTTCGTCCGTCGTCCGCGCACGCTACGCTTGTTTTCGTCCAAAAAAAAATTGCTCCGTTTAAAGAGTCTGAGTCGCCTCGGATCGTGCTAAAAGTGTGATCCTATCCAACCCACGGTTGAGTCCAATCAAGCCCGCACACGTGAGGCAGTCCAAGATCAATCCCGTACAACACAACACCATGCACGCTCTTTGCGTAGCCTCTAACCGCCGGACAAATATGCTGTCGCGGACCGCCGCCGCCCATGACGAGTGGAACGTGCCTGGGAGCCATGCATGCACGTCTCCACGGAGCTGGACCCTGACATGCACCGGCTGCCGAGGGTGGGGGCGCGACGTTGTGGCGAAGAAGGCGTAGGCAGACGAGAGTACAGGGGACAATGAAGCAGCTTGTGCAATTGTGCATGCCACGCTGTGTGTGATTGAAAGAGATCTCGACAAGATGGAGGAGGTCCATGGAGGTGCCCCGACATCGACCGGCTCATCAACATTCATGCTACTCTAATCTCTTTCCTTAATTAGGTTCTTTGATAAAATTGTTTTCTTTACCTTTGTTTCCTGCGAGCATGTTGTAGCATTATAGTTGTTTATGCTCCTATTGGTGAGGAATCTGGAGGTTTTGCTTTCAATTATATATCGTTACAGGCGGCACCATACAGATGAAATTTAATCTCAAAGAAAAACAATGAAGTTTAGTTATGTTTCTACTTCACAACCTTTCTTTTTCTTTTCAACCACTACAACAGAACCCTTCATTCGTAAACGGTGGCAACATACATCTGTGTCGAAGAAAAGCCTCGTCAGTGATTATTGATCACTGATGAGAAAATCTTATCCGTAGTAGGTGAACATCTGTCAGTGGTAAGTTATCACCCGTCACAGATGACTCTCATCCGTGACGATTCATAATTATGAAGCTTTATAGATGAGGATTTACGATTTTACATTCCAACCATGGTCACACGTCACTCGCCTGAAATTCATGATTTTTCAAGTGATATTTACATGCATGTCAAAGTTGGATTCGAACCTAGGACCTTTCAACACATGCAAACTAATCTTACCATCTCACCTATAGACCTTATGTTGATAAGTCTTCAAACGTTATTCTTTTGACAATTCTCGTCCAAATATTGTTAACCGCAAAATTTGGTAAAGATGTGTTAAGATGAAGCAAGATTGAGCTAGATCTGAAGCGGATTCGAAGGGATAGGTTGTTTCCAAAAACAGAACAGCGCATCGGCTGGAAGCCGTATCGACCGATACAGAATCAGACTCGGTTAGCCGATACGGGTAACATGAGTCCATGATAGACTCGGGAAGGAGTTTAAAGATATTGCCAAATAAGGATTGGGTCCAGAAGAGACAATTATATCTATTAATTAGGAATAAAAGTTAGTTATTTTTTTTTAGATTTCATGGTAAGAGTCCGCCCAGGGACTTGTTTGTTTGTTTTATAATTAGGCAAGTTTTGAGTTATGTCCGATATGGACAAGGTTTGTATGTTTGGGTATAAATATATGCCTAAGGTCTTGTAAGAAAATAACAATAGTTCAATACACTCTCGGCGCATCGCCACAATTTTACTCTTACTTTTCGACGAGTTCTTGTTTTGAGTTGGGCTGCATCAGTTTTGATCTCGAATAAGAGGTATGGCTTGTCACAGTGGCTTGTATCGGCGGATTAGCGCATCGTTTTAGATGTTCTAATCTATCTTATATAACTGTTGGTTATCATATATCTTAGTTAATACAACTCGATGGCTCGATTTACTTGTGACGGAGCTTGAAGCTCCTCACCGGGAGACCGCGCAGGCCCCCCTTTGCCGGTTCGGCCGAGGGCACAAGGTGAAATTTTTCGCCCCTGATCTGTGGGATCTTAGCGAGAAAAACGCGTAGACGTAGGCGATTTAGACAGGTTCGGACCGCTAAGAAGCGTAATACCCTACTCCTGTGTTCTGGTAGATCTGAGAGTATGATGGAATCCAGAGAGAGTCCCCCTTCTCTCCTAGACCTGGGTCTCCTTTTATATGGCAAGGGGTTACCACATGGGCCACGAGCTGCCTAAGAAAGAAAACATTCTTTTACATTTAGGGCTATCCTACCATCGGAAGCAGCCTCTGACAGACGCCGCAGCACACCTTCGCTCGGTCAGCCGACCCATCCGGGGGACGCCCATTTCAGCCTTCATTAAATGGCGGATGACTTCCGTGTCCAGCTCACATTGGGAACGGGAAACATCTGACCGGAGCTGGGGTACCAACTCCGGCTGAGAGACGAGAGACAGAAGGCTCTCATCATTCTGATGGGACGGGGCGAGGCGTGCAGCAGGCCGCCTGGCGCACGTGCGATGCATAGACATCCTAGCACCACCTAACCCGCGATCTGACCAGTCTACGACCGGTCACTCACCGTGACTGGTCACGGACCGGATATGCACGCGCCACGCCGCATTAAATGCAACATAGTGCGCTTGTCTGAACCGCTATAAATGCGGTTAGGTGAGTTCTGCCGCGCTCACCTAACCCGCTGTTGTCGCCAAATCCGTACCGCCGATGAGGATCCGGCGTGCAGACACACGAAGGCCTGGGAGATCTGCTTAGCTCCAGTGCAGGTCCTAAAATTGATGAAGCGCGGGTGTGCCAGTCAGTTTGATCCTGCCACTGACAAGATATGCAAAACAACATAACAGAAAGTTTATCGGCCGATAGGCCGATAGGGCAAAAACGTATCGGCCGATAGGCCGATAGCCAAAACAACCGATCGGCCGATGAGCCGATGGCACAATTCCAGCCGATGTACTGAACAAATATCTATATAGAGACGATCGGCTGACGATAACATGATGATATAGCAATATGATATAGCATAATCCAGATAAATATAAGATAAGCATTTGATATGAAGATTAAAGCACACATCGGCCAGAAGTCTAATGGCATAAACTCTCAACAAGCAAATAAACAATATATACTCTGTTGTCATCGGCCAGATCCAATCTATATGTAAAACTCTTGGGCCGATGCAACGTCCAGATAACTCACCGGTTGAAACCCCGATGAAACCCTTATTGGCAGTCAATAAGCAGGCTAGAGATTACGGTTCTAATCACGACTTAGTAGGTCAAACCGAACTGATGCAGCACTAAGTATGAGAAGAAACGCAAGACCTAGACAATCAAGCCCTTGACTGATTTTCAGGGTGGTGGATACCTTAGCCAATCTAATCTAGCAAGGCAATTTAGTCAATACCGGCATAAACCCTAAAGCGAATCTCGGCCGATAAGACTAAATCGAGAAGCCAAACCAGATTGACTAAGATATATGATAATAGGTGCTTACGTTGTTGAGATCAGAACGACGAAGCCCTAGCCCCGACAACGCAGGCAGCCATAACGAGACTTACCCCTCGTGAGAAGGGCATGAACTCGCCGAAGAAGACGAAAAGTAAAGGTTGGCGATGCGCCGAAGTTGTATTGATCGTGTGATAAAAATTACATGAACTACGGGCTTACATATTTATACCCATAGGCTAACAAAAATCCTAATAGAATACGACTCAAACTTTTCTAAAGATAAGAAGGAAACTAACAAACTTATCCTAATTAAAAGATACAAGCCACATCCTCCTCAAACTCGGTCTTCTCTAGATAAGATCTTCCCGAATCTAACAAGAATCCGACTGCTGAAAATATGGATAACTCCTATCGGCCGCTTGTAGACCTCCGAAGCCGATACAGACTTTGAGGCCGATATTTACCCTGAGCCGATATACAAACCAGGCCGATGATGACTTTGGGGCTTACCAAATTCTGGCGTTAACACCCGCACATGTGGCATCCAAGCCGCAGGGGGTCGGGGCGCCCCAGGTTTCGGGGGAGAAACGGGAGCGGCCCGACCCCGGGAGAAACCGGGAGGGCAGCCGCCACGTCACCCTCGGGCCCGACCCCTCCGGGGGAACGGGCGACGTGGATCCCTGTGGCCGCCCTTCCCTTTGGTCTCGATACCCCCGGGCCCGTGTCACCGACAACTTGTATCGGCCAAATCTTATCTAAGATTTTGTCGGTATCAGCTAAATTGTTTCATCGGGTTAAATTAGCTAAGGCATCTACCACCCTGAAAATCAGTCGAAGGCTTGATTGTCTAGATATTATGTTTCTTGTCATACTCTGTGCTGCATCAGCCCTAGTTATGTCTAGAACTATAATATCTAGCATGCTTCTCGATTGTCAATAATGGTAGAATCAGGGTTTCAGCCGATATTACCTGATATAATTATTTGGCTCTGTTTAATTCCCTTAATAATGTCTTTCATGTTATACTTGTCCCTTATACAACTATATCACACTATTTAAATATACCAAGCTTGTTCTTGATATATTTACTTAGATTGATATTCTTGTATAAGGCTGTATTGGAGTCTTAGTCGATACAGTATCTATTTTACACCTAAGTATGATATCATCGGCTATGATTTAATCAGATATATTCTTTGTTCATAGATTATGTGTTTCATTACATCTACAGCCGATGAAACATATTTTAGGCTTGCTTAAATTTATCTACCTTATACCTCACAGCCGATTCGGTCAGATCGTATCGGCTAGGTTTAGTACAATACGTCATCGGCTCATCGGCCGATTGGCTATCGTAATCTAACTTGTTTATTGTATATCTTGTTGATTGCAGGATCAAATCAACTGGCACGTCCTGAACCCAAATGCAAGATTTGGACCTGCGCTGGAGATAAGCAGAGCTCCCAAGCCACTGTGTTTTCTCATCAACAAACAAGAAACATAAATTTAAAACTCTAGATGATTTCAAATGAGGACACTTTTAACTATAAAGTTGTATATCTCATTGAGTTCCACAATTTTAGTCTAGGGCATGTCTCCATCCAAGGTCGTTTGAAAATTTTAAAAAAATGAAAATAGATTACATCACTTATAAAACATATTCGGAGATGTAAACAAACTCAAATGAAAATATTATCAATTAAAAAGTTGTAGATCTCATCGAACCCATTGACTTTGATATAGGACTTCCAGGCCACCGTGTTTTCTCATCTACAAATATGAAACACAAATTTGAAACTTTAGATGATTTCAAATGAGAATGCTTTTAACTATAAAGTTATATATCTCATTGAGTTTCACAATTTTAGTGTAGGACATGTCTCCATCTAAGGTCGTTTGAAAAATTAAAAAAAATGAAAATAGATTATATCACTTATAAAACATATTCGGAGGTGTAAACAACCTCAAATGAAAATATTATTAATTAAAAAGTTGTAGATCTCATCAAACCCTTTGACTTTGATATAGGGCATGTCTCCATCCGAGATTATTTGAAAAATTCAAAATTATGTTTTTCAAAATAGATCTCATTACTTATAATGCATATTCGGGTATATAAATTATCTCAAATTCAAATGTTGCCAATTTTAAAGCTATAGATCTTGTCGAGATCTACATCTTTCATATAGGATATGTCTCTATCCGAGGTTGTTTGAAAAACTCAAATATTTGATTTTTGCCTCATCCGTGACGGGTCGTAGTTACGACCCGTCACGGGATCCGTGAAGGGTGGTAGTTACGACCCGTTACGGATGAGTGCTCTCATCTTTGACGAGTCTCTCATTACACCCGTTACAAATGATATGTTATTTGTGACGGGGTATGATTGTGACCCGTTATAGGTCATGTGACGTGTTACAACTGCGACCCGACAAATATGACCTCGTATCGGTGACAAGTCATCCTCAGTAGTCATATCTTAAATAGGATATTTTTCGACCCGTTAAAAATGAGTCATTCCTAATGAGTCACATTAGTCTAACACAAATAACTCTTCATGGATATTCAGATCTATACTACTGAACACAATCAAACACAAGCGCCCACGCGTATCAGTATGTTGAATTATGTTACACGCAATAAATGAAGTTATGAAGGTACTGTTTTGATCCCTGGGACTTTACATATACGATCATGCATGCATGGTTCATATGTATACGTACCGTACCTTGGGCTGCTATGTTAGTACGTAGCTCCTCGGAGAAAGCCCGATCTTTTCGATAACTTGGGCTGGAATGATAAGTATCTTATGCTTGACAAATATTGTTTTTTATAAATAAACTGTATAGTATATATATTATTACTATCACCTTTTTAAAAATATATGACGTTATTGACTTTTTTATAACATTTGACAATTTATTTTATTTAAAAATTTAATACAGATATGTAAAATTATAAGTTAAGATTATATTTTGTTTGATGATAAAACAAGTCACAACAAAATAAATTATATTTATATTTTTTTTAATAAGATGAATGTTTAAATGTTATGCGAAAAGTTAACGACGTCATATATTTTAAATAAAGATAATATGACGGAGATAACTTCCAATCTTTTATAACCCGTGTTTGCCTAACTAATGGCTTGCATGTTTGGTCTTGTGGGTTTCGTTCAAATTTTGTATATTTAGTGAAACCTAATCATGTTTTTTTCATAATGGGAATTAACTTATATATCCATGTACAATGGAAGCTAAAATTATTTTGTTTTATTTCAAATGTATATATAAAGCTATTTAATAATTAACATCAGAAATTCCTGTTGTCCCTCTAGTAACGCACGAGCATCTTGCTAGTTTTATATATAATTGACAAAGTAAAGATTTGATGTGTCGGTCATAATGTTACACGGTATAATTAAGAATAAATTTTACTTTGGGTCATCTTTATTGACCAAAGTTTCACAGTGGACTAGAGGACTAGAGCTACACTTATATTTTCACTTAACACCATATATAGTTATCATCATTTGTACTTTGGACCGGGTTTCATGATCTAGTCTCTTTTTTTTTGTTAGAAAACTTAGAATTCAACAATTTGTACTAACACTATAGTTGGGTATTGTAAAACATGTAATATCTTTTCTAGAAAAATAGTTCTTAAACTTAATATTTCTCCAATTTTATCTATAGTATAAGGGTTGTTATTGTTCATATGTAGTAGTAATGAAGTCCCATTAGTCTCATAGGACATCCTGTAACATGTTATAATCATTGTTCTTGTGCTAAGCATAGTTGCATGGTAAATTTCCATATAATTGTTTCTTGTAAAATGCTAAGCACCTAGACCAACAACTGGTGTGATGGTAACTACAAAACCCGTCCAAAGTGTATAAAACCCGTCCAAAGTGTAAATGATGGTAATTATACGTGGTGTCAAGTGAAAACATGAGTCTAGCCCTAGCCCAATGTGAAACTTTGGTTAATAAAGATGGCACAAAGTAAAATTTACTCATTAATTAATTTGATCCAGCATGTTTGGATAATTAAAGTTGTGACAAACCGAAGGATTAATTAGTTAACATAAGTATAATTGTACAAGTGCTAATCAGATAGGACACATGCATGTGGTAAATTATTTTCAGTCAGTATAAGATCACTAGCTGATCACCAACTATAAAATCGAATATAATACACCCTCCAACTATCAATACCAAACATTTTTACCCTTAGAGTTGTTTTAGACTGGTTTTGGACGCCACGTCAACATAGGTCTCACCAGTCAGACAATCTCTCTTCTTTTTTCCCCTAAGCTCGCTGAGGAGTGGGAGAAGTCAGCGAGCTCCCTTCATCTGTCTGCTCTGTCCCCGCATCCATCCTCCCTCCCTCCATCCCTTGATAAGAGCCCCCCTACCACCACATAGACATCCACGCCGAGGTGCGGGATACTACGGCGAGGTTGCGGCGAGTGACGACGTGTTATCTGATGGGGTGGTGCTTGGAGCAGCGAGAGGTTGAGGAGGTCGCTGCCGCCTTCCTCACGAATCACGAGCTTCCTGTTCCCGCGTGGGATAGGCGGACCTCATTAGAGCCACACGCGTGGGGAGGAGTCATCCCTGTGGAGCATCGTTGTCGCCTGGTTGAGGACGAGGATTTGCTTGGGGATGGGGAGCTCGAGCTCGAGCTCGCTAGCACGACCACATGGAGAAGATGGAACTCCTAGAGGCGGTAGGGGAGCCGGACCGTGAGCTCATGCTCGCTAGCTGTTAGCATAGGAGGTGGGCGAGGGGAGCGGCGATGAGGGAAAGGGATCTGGAGCTTACCGGCTGTCGGAAGGGCAAAGGGGAGCTCGAGCTTGCCGACGACAACCCATACACACGTCTGTCTCTATTTCCATCGCAATGGCGATGCCATGGCCCTTGCCTCGGTCGACAAGCAGGCCTCGTCCCACCCCTTCATCTCCTTTTCTTCTTCGATCTCGATCGAGGAGGATGGCTTTGCCGTCCTCTTCACTCTTCAGCAGCGAGGGAGACAAGGAGTATAGGAAGGGAGGAGAGGGGAACACAGCGGTGGCTGAGAGACGCGATGACAAAACGACGAGTAGTAGGTTTGTCTCCAATGAGATAGCGCGGTTGACGCGTACGACATTCGTGAGCTAGCTCCGCCATCGTTGGTCGCCTCGCTCCTCCTCTGTCTGGTCCACTCGCAACCTTGCCTCCGTGAACTCCCATGCTCGGTGGCTTGAGAGTGAGGGGGATGAGATAGCAGAAGAAGGAAGGAGAGAGTGACATATGGGACCCACGATCTTGTTATATTCTTGATGCTGAGTAGATTGTCACATCAGCGTCACGTTGGCCAAAACCAAGTTACAAACCGTCTAGAGGTAAACTGCATGGTATTGAAAGTCAGGGGGTGCAAAATACTCGGTTTCGAAGTTTGGAGGTGTATTTTAAGCAAACACAGACTTATCAAAATAAAAAAAAACAAGACATAGAGAGTATTACGTTTATCTTGTTGGTTTTGTGCGTTTTCAAAATACGTTTTCGATGTCACCGCTGGTTCTGCTCTCCTTTTCCCCTCCGCTTGAACTCGCCGCCACCGATGCAGAGTGGAATGGATCCCCTCCAAATCCTCCAAGGCTCCAATTCGATTCGTCTCCTCCGTTCGCTTCGCTTCTTCTAGAAGAACCCTCGCCCGAAAGCCTCACGCCGCCCCGATTCAAACCCACCAACTCTCGGGAGGCCTAAACCCTAGCCGCACCCCGCCTCCCGCTCCCTCTCGTCGCCGGCGACCGCCGCCATGAGCCGCTTCGACGGCCGCGCCGCGGACCCCGGCTCCTACCGCGACCGCCGCAGGTAATCGCTCCACTCTCCCCGTGGTTTTAATTTCTAAACCCTAAGCCCTAAGTGTTGGGGTTCTAATTCGAGCCGTGGTGCTCGTCGGCTTGGATTTGCTTGCAGCGAGGGGGCGTTCGGGGGCGGAACGAGGGCGTTCGCCCCGCCGAGCAAGGCGGACTCCGCCGCCGCGGCCGCCGACCTAGATGGGCTGCCGCGGTTCGAGAAGAACTTCTACGTGGAGTCCCCCTCCGTGGCCGGCATGACGGAGGAGGAGGTGGAGGCCTACCGGCGCCGCCGGGAGATCACCGTGGAGGGCCGTGACGTGCCCAAGCCAGTGCGCGAGTTCCGCGATGTCGGATTCCCAGGTTTCGTTATCCTCTGCTCTTAGCTATTTGTTTGCTGCGTGCTACTGCTACCCTTGTCCTGCACTTACTATATATACTATATATTCAATTTAGATGAATGTGCATCAGGAGGAATTTAGATGGATGTGCTTCAGGAGGGGAATGGATATGTCTATTTGTTTTGTTAGCTGGTTGTGTTGTAAATTACATTGAATCATCAAAAAACGAAAGTATCATAACAGTTATTTCACACTGCACATTACAGTTACGCTATGCTTTATTGATGCTCAAGCGCAATGTCAAAGTATCTCTAACCTAAATTTTGCATGAGCGAAAAAATTGTAGTAACTGGTCCCCAAAACAATTTCCGCTTCGGCGGAAATTGTTTCGGCTGTAAATACTCAAAACTATTTCAACCTTGAGCCACATTGCCACATTAGGGACACGTCACTGCAAAACCACTCTAGAATGAGGCCAAATGTTAAACAGTAGGTGGTTCTAATAGTCGATGGTCAAAAGGTGAACTGTTCTAAGTTGAGGGTTGGAAACTGGAGTTAGGCCATGATTAACAGTTGTAAAATGAATTTTCCAAAGAAAAACAGCCAACAGCGATATACATGTGCAACCAGCTGAACACTAAATGGTGAAAGTATCATTTGCTTTTCTTTGAACTCCGATTAGGATTTGGTTGGTCCTCTCATTAAATCCCATTATCAGCCAATTCATTCATCAGGAGGAAAGGATATGCATATGTCACTTGTTATTCATTTAAGATCTGTTGTGCTCTTCAATGATTATTCTGCTTGCATTCTTGGACTTGAGCCAATGATAATTTGTGAGCACCTTTACCTTCCAAACTACATGCTATATTATTTTGCTCTTTTTTAATCTTTGACATCTTACATTCTAGATTTCCTGATCCAAGATACTTAACTTCCATTGTGCAGAATATGTTTTGCAAGAAATTACAAAAGCTGGGTTTGTAGAACCTACTCCTATCCAGTCTCAAGGTTGGCCAATGGCACTGAGGGGACGGGATCTTATTGGCATTGCTGAAACAGGATCAGGGAAAACACTTGCTTACCTTTTACCTGCTATTGTTCATGTTAATGCTCAGCCGATTCTAGGTGCGATGCTTATGTTTCTTAACTGATTTTCCTTGATACATTCTGGACTTCTTTTCTGGTAATCTACTAACATTTTTTTGTGTGTTATTCAAGCTCCTGGCGATGGTCCAATTGTTCTGGTGTTAGCCCCTACACGTGAACTTGCTGTGCAGATACAGCAAGAGGCAACTAAGTTTGGTGCATCATCAAAAATAAAAAGTACTTGCATATATGGTGGTGTTCCAAAAGGTCCTCAAGTTCGCGATCTTCAAAAAGGTTCTCTTTCTTTCTTATGCTAGGAAGTTCAACAACTAGAAGGAATCTTTTGTACTGCACGCATGAAGTCATGAACAATGTTTGAAGGACATTCAGTTGGTGAATAATGAAATGACACTGTTCAAAAGGACATCCTATTGATCTATAGCTTAAATGATACTTGATCTATAGCTTAAATGATACATTCCTCCTGTGTGTTAGGGTATAGATACGAGTATATTTACTTTAATTTGTCACTGTTTGCATCCAGGCGTTGAAATTGTTATAGCCACGCCAGGAAGACTAATTGATATGATAGAATCACATCATACAAATTTGCGAAGGGTCACTTACCTTGTTTTAGATGAGGCAGACCGGATGCTGGATATGGGCTTTGAACCTCAGATTAAGAAAATTGTTTCTCAGGTATGCCTCTTCTTCTGAATCTATTATTCCATTCTCAAACAATTTTCTAATAATTATGCTTGCTACATGTTACATGCTTTTACTTATACACTGTCAACAGAATGGCTTAGTTATGTTGTTCTAAGTAATTTAATCAAGTGAAATAGATACATTACGTATATTTCAAATTACTCCTTATTGTTGGGATTAGTTTTGCTGGAAGTAACATGAAAGGGTAGCATGTATCCATTAGTAATCAAGCACATGAAGATCAACCTATAATCTCTCCCCAAGTTTGTCGCGTCAACCTAGTCCTCTCATCCCTAGCAGCCAACACTGCCCAGCCATAGGCAGAGTTTTCCTCCATGAACCCTGCCTACAACATACCAACATTGTTTTACAGAGTGTCAAGAGATTACCATCTGCCTTTTCAGATTCGTCCAGATCGCCAAACATTATATTGGAGCGCTACTTGGCCAAAGGAAGTTGAACAGCTAGCAAGGAACTTTCTTTTCGACCCATACAAGGTGGTTATTTTTGCCAATGCATCATTTTGCAGATGAATTTATGGCAGACTACAGTATCTGCTTCATGTGAATTCAATTGCTTTTATCGTGATGCAGGTCATAATTGGTTCCGAGGAGTTGAAAGCTAATCATGCCATTTCTCAACATGTGGAGATATTATCTGAGAGTCAGAAGTACAATAAGTAGGATCCCCGTGACCTTTTCTCTTCATTACACACTAAAATGATTCATTCAGATGCATTGATGATGAAATTCTTCGATACTAAGGTTGGTTAATCTACTGGAGGATATAATGGATGGCAGCCGAATATTAATATTTATGGACACAAAGAAGGGATGTGACCAAATCACTAGACAGCTTCGGATGGATGGTTGGCCTGCTCTGTCTATCCATGGTGACAAGAGCCAAGCTGAGAGAGATTGGGTTCTTTCTGAATTTAAATCAGGGAAAAGCCCTATCATGACAGCGACTGATGTGGCTGCTCGAGGCTTAGGTATACAAAAATCCTCCCAGATTGATGAATTATATTTATTTCTGTAAACTAATGCCACTTATATCTGGAAACAGATGTTAAGGATGTTAAATATGTCATTAACTATGACTTTCCGGGATCACTGGAGGATTATGTTCATCGCATTGGTCGAACTGGCAGAGCTGGAGCGAAAGGAACAGCTTACACGTTTTTCACTGCTGCTAATGCCAGATTTGCCAAGGATCTGATCAACATTCTAGAAGAAGCTGGACAAAAGGTCAGCCCTGAATTAGCTAATATGGGTCGTGGTGCCCCACCCCCTTCTTCAGGCAAGCTCTCTGTTTATCTAACTATTTTCAAATTATTGTGGAAGCAAGTTTACAGATTCTCATTTTCTGCCTACTTTCTTTTCACCTATAGCGCTGCCTAAGAATTTGAAAATTCTGAATGTGACTGACTATTGTCACATCTTTGCAGGTCACCGTGATAGATATAGAGGATATGGAGGTGGTCGGTCATGGAGCTGATTTTCATATGTTGTTATTGCAGAGAGCATTATTTGGCCTTTCTTTGTGGATGGCTGTGTATTTCTGGCTCACTGAATCTTTTAACTAATGATCGGTAAAGATAGATTTATATAACTTTAAACACCGTTCCCCTTTTATGAGATATGACTGGGTCCTTCTCATCCATTGTGTCAATAGCTCAAACTGTGGCATTGGCATAAAATATTTTGCTTACAGTTATTAGAACGGTTTCTCTTTCATATTTTTTCAGTGTGCTGACTATACTTTGGTTCCATTCATGTTAATATGAAGCCCTTTAGATTTCCATTTAGAAAGATAGTCAATTAGACCGTCATTTAATCATATTTGTGGTACTGATTTTGACCAGACATTGATGAATCCTTGGTTTCATGCAATTTGGTTTGGTTACCTGAACACTGATGGCATAATTTCACTAGTGTTTTGTTTAGCATTGTACAATATATGCCTACTCTGCATATCTTCTCCTTTTCCCAATTTACACTTTCTTTTGGTTCTCTGCTGTGTGGTGGTCAACTGAAATGGTTTTCTTGGACAATAGGATTTTTCTTGCCTTCTGAGTTCTGAAAGCCAAACCAACAGCTCATGATCGCCTTGTGACAATAACTGTAGGTTGTCTGGTGTGGCCATGCAGTGTGGCTGGTATGAACAGTTTAATTTTTGCTCCCTCCCCAACATAGGATGCTCTTCATATGTATCTATACTATTCCTGCAGTTATTTACAGTATTAAGAAACATCTCTGTGCGCTGGGACTGGGGCTTTAGGAACTTTGTCCCATAGGCAGTTGTGCTGTGCATCATAAGTCAATGTCCTGGAGTGAAATTGCAGTCTGAAATTTCTGGCCCTGTTGGGCGTGTGGTTCCCTCTGTAGTGGTTGCTATTGATATATCCACATCTTTGCTAGTACGGTCTTCAGCTTCTTACCAGCTTTTTACTGTACCAATCCAAGATAATATGGTAAACAAGGATCTGCCAGAACAATGGATTTGTGGTCCTTGCTGCTGTTGCAAATCTAATACATCTGTCATTTGGAGTTATCTGCCATGATAACCAGAAACCTGAATTTTGTTTCTATGAAGAGACCCTTTTGCTGCAGTGTGGTCCATGAATACTTTGTTAACATCCACAATTTGTAAGAACCTTATCACCATAGGCACATCAATCCGTAACTCTTAGTGCCAATTGGCTATCTGTTCTGAATGTAGGTCCACAGTTTGCATTCTGTTTGCGCCTTAACTACTTTTTGCAATCTGCTAGTTTTCATTCTATGTTTCACGACATCACTGCTATTCAGGCTTTTCTGGCGGGTGGTTTTTTGGGGCTTAAAATCATGGCTATGAACAAATCATTGAATTTTTGTATCTAGCTACTGGACTGATTTGGACTGTAAGCATCATCTTAGCTGCTTTGAAGTTATTGAGTCCATCTGTTGGTTCATGTACATGCTTTAGTTCACATGACCTGATGTATTGTTTGTGTATTAAGCAGCAACCGTGCTAAACTTTTGCAGCTTGATATTTCGATGTTCTTTTGGTTCTGTGGTGGCCACGTTGAGCTGCATTATTTTTATTTGTATTTGTATTTTTTTGTTGCGAGTGTACTATTGTGTTGCAGGACCATCTTGAAGCAGACTACAATAAATCTGGGGATGCATTTGGTTCGCTAGGAGGGCTTCTCTGGTGGTCCAAGAGCTGTAGCTGCAAACCGTACAGCTTGGCAATGTGGTAAGAATTCAATAATGCTAATAAGAGGGGTGTTTAAAGCTTTGTGTAGTTGTGCTTGTTGCTGCATATATTAGCATGCTTTCTGTGGTCATCTGTTGATAGATGATGTATGACCGCGGTTTTGAAAATGTAGCAGTTTCCAAAAAAGAGGGAGATCCTATGCAACTTTTAGTTAAGAAAAGCACAGTGGCAAACATGCACACATGCGGCTGGGCCAGAGGAAAGAAAGAAATACACGAAGGAGGCTTTGCCCATGGTAATTGGACCATTAGGCCACAGGAGAGTTAATGAAAACAAGGAGGCTTGCCCATGGTAATTGGACCATTAGGCCACAGGAGAGTTAATTGAAAAGGCAGGCAGGCAGGCAGGGCAGGGCAGGGCAGGGCAGGGCAAGCGTGTGTGCGTGCCTGCCTCCCTTGCTCCCCAAAAGCTGGGCTCATTAGCCTCTCTACTGGGCATACCTTGGAAGGAACTGCAGAAGGGAGGTCCAGGCCAGATATTATGTTAGATTGTTGTTGTTGTTGTGCTGCTGCTGCTATTTGATATTGGGTCACCATTATTTTCTTGCCGTAGGACATCGAGCTATCATACTTACCATCATCCTCGTGAGAGGAGAAGATGAAGGTTCCAATAGCATGAGACACGAGGAAGACAGGCTGTGATACATGTTCAGTACTAGTATAAATGTTCCAAAGCCGAGAAAATCCATCTCAAGAAAGGGAAACAAGCAGGGCAGCTGATCTTGATTCTTGAGACGAATCATTAGCCACAACGTTTTATGTTTGGCAACCTGAGTTTGGTTCCCCTAGGTTGCTCTTCATTTGTTGTGTGGTGCCTTAACCATCAGCCTTATGATGAAGGCATCGCCCCAAAAGGATCCAGCGGCTTTACCCGGGATGTCAGCATTTCTTTTGCAGCTGCAGCTGAACCTTGCAGAAAGGATCACACACAAAGCTGGATTACTCCAAGGGAAACTCATTCACCAGTGTCCAGTCCATCCATTCTCTCTTTCTCCTGTCCTGTATTCGTATATGTTCCATGCTGGATTTCTCTCTCTAGGCCCTATATGCTTACTGTCTCTTCTCTTCCTTCCCCCACTCCAAAGCAAAGCAGATGCATGCAGAGGCAGATGCAGCACCACACTGCCCCAGGCCCCCAGCTTCTCAGTGGTCAAAGTCCTATCAGCTTGCTGCTTGCATAGGGTCCCTTTTCCTGTGGCCATTGATTCATTTCACTTGCTCTTTGTGGACCAATGCCTCCATGTACACATACTGCATCATGCATACTACTACCCTACTGTATGAACCAGTGAGTAGAACCACTAATATAGTATGAGCACCAGCATCAAAGGCCAGTGAGCAGTAGTTCTACAATAGTAGTACAGTTAATTAATCGATCAGTAGCTTATACATCAATACATGTTGGCTAATTAACAAAGCTGCCTTCTAGCTAATGCCTGCCTACCCTTCCTGTATAATTACACCATACTATAAGCACCTCTATCAATGGCTAGAGCAACTGGCCATCTTGCAGGGACCATTGCTCAGAGCTTGCCCCTCCTGATCATATGCCTTGCTAGTTGTATTTATATATATATCATAGTAGTAGCAGTATAGATATATAGATGATATATATGTGCATCTTGGTGTGTGCAACTTGGCTTGTTGCATGCATGCGTCGTGTGGGATACTCCAACTCGACCGATCTGCATCGATCCATGCATCTCATGGATCTCCTCTAGTTGAGTATGGTGAGTAGTAGTAGTAGTAGTAGTGGCTAGTCGTCGTCCTCCTTGGCGATGACCCTGATGGGCATGCCCCGCTTGAGGCGAACGGTGGGGAAGTTGACGATGTGGTCCTCCTCCGCCACCCACCTGCATCCATGGCAGCAGCCGTCCATTTCAATGTCCTTGTCAGGCAACAACCATCCGTACATGAATGGATGGATGGATCAGCAGGTCGATTATTCAGAATCACACGCATACAGAAAGAGAAATTGTAGATGAGAGATCTCATCATAATAATCATTTATCAATGACACATGATCGATGGCGATGCCACACCCTATCTATTACTACGTAAGTATTTTCTGGGTTGTATCTGAAGTGATAAATAGAGTCTTGTCCGGATATATAACCATAAATACTCATATTTTGGAACACCATATATCTTAGTTTATGCAACCATGCAGGGATCACATGTATGCGTGCAACTCTGAACAAGAGGTTTACTATCAATGTTGATAGTTGGTTTACTGGCTTCATTGCGGGCAGTGGCCAGTGGCACGCACAACACAGTAATATGTTATATGTAGGCCAGCTAGCTGCTTGTGCAACTAATGCAAATGCGCGCAGATGCAGTGCACGCATGCATGTATCTGTGCTATGCATGTGCCAGCTTCCAAAGTCCATACTAAATTACTGATCAATTTACTACTGAAACCGGCATGGGTTTTCTCTCTACACCTGACATGCATGATGATATAGGCTACAGAAAGCGCGAGTAATAGGATGAGTTTTTTTCCGTACAAGATGTTGCAAAACGGAGTACTGCAAAATCGCTTCTCTTAGGATTAATTAGATAGAGGTCAGCACAAGCACAATGGAAGAGGTCAAAGAAGGCAGAAAACACATGGACTGATGGACTCTCCAATCTCCATTGTTTAATTGGAAGTGACGATGTTTTTCTAGCAAGTCGGATACTTCCTTTGTCCTAAAATATAAAAAATTTTAAATGAATATGATATATCATAATACCATAAATTTAAACAAATTTAAAATATAAAAAATTTTAGGTGGATGTGACATATCCTAGTAATATAAATTTGAACAAAAAAATCTGTCCAAATTTTTAGTATTAAAATATGTTACATTCATCTAAAATTTTTTATATTTTAAAATGAATAGAAGTTGAATCCAGTTGATTTGTTTATAGGAGTATAATAGTAGTAGTATATTGTTTGCAGGCAGGCATGCAGCGGCCATACCCTGGCACGTACATTGATGCAGTGTGTCTGACGACCGGTCAAAGTGGCACGCCGGCTGGCTAGATATATAGCTGGTGAAACTGCGTGCGTGCGTGCGTGCTACAGTATTTTATTCGCGTTCCTGGGATTCAGTTCAGTCACGGACCGGACTAAGGCAGGCACAAAGTATGCATGCGTGCATGCACGCATGTCACCCATCTCATCTCATCTCATCCAACTGTTCGAGAGAGCCCATTCCTTCCGCTGCCTAACCATCACACCTATGTCTCCCCCTTCTTTACCCCTTCGCCAATTACAACTCTACTCTACCATAGTATACCGTATTTTCTCGGTCAAAAAAAATAACAAATCCTAACTATATATTTGAACATAGAATATGACCAAATAGCCAAATACATAGCAAGAATTTGATTATTTTGGATGAAGGAAGTACTTTATAGCCGATGGATGACCGCCAATCCTTGATGTAATACTGCTTTCGTTTCAAGATAAGTTAATTTTATGAGATATGACATATTATAGTATTATAAATATAGAGTATCAGATTCATAACACTAGGAGATGCCATATCTTATATTAGATTAACTTATTTTTTAAGAAACGCGTGTGTATATATTTGCTATATATATATATCATCTTACCGATCAAGATAAGTAGCTAGCACACGTGTCTTAACGATGAACCATTCTAACCTACTCCCTTTATTAAAAAATTATAGTTAAAATTGATTTTTTAGACGGAAAGAGTTGATTAGTTAGTCAAAGCGTACGTGCATTATATATCTAGGCTCTAGAAATTTTTTGGATTAGTCCGGGTGGCAGGCTACGTGGTTCACCGTGTCA
The DNA here is from genome assembly GCA_008326285.1 of Oryza officinalis. Classification (NCBI taxonomy): domain Eukaryota; kingdom Viridiplantae; phylum Streptophyta; class Magnoliopsida; order Poales; family Poaceae; genus Oryza; species Oryza officinalis. The sequence goes on along the minus strand of BDMV01000003.1, from coordinate 12,379,584 downwards.
AAGGGGTGAAGCGGTTGAGGCCGGAGGGCGTGCGTGCGTGCGGGCACTATGCAGCGGAAGTCGGGGCGCCATAGCTGACACGTGCGGGGGCACTGTAGCTGTAGCAGCAGCAGCGGGCGCCGCACGGGTGACGCGACGCCAGCACGCGCGCGCCGTAGCCACGCACGCGTAGCGGCGGAGTTGGGGCTGTTGGGCGTTGGGTCGCATGCACACATGGGGGAAGGGATGGATGCGCCGCATGTGCGCGCACGTGTGGCCCCACGCGCGGGGAGAACACCACTCTATTCGCACTAGACGCTGGACCGACCTCCCTACTATACGTGTGCGTCAACCTTAGGTATCTTCTTCTTTTGCGTCCCCCCGCCGAAATTATTTGTCTTCCCCGCAGCTTCCTTTTTTTCTCCCACATTGAAAATGACCGAGTGTTTTTTACGCACTGTAATCCTCCTTTAAAAAAAAGAAAAAAATTGCTGTACTTAAGAAAATACAAAGAGATATCAAATTTTTTTAGTATAGAATTTGGTATCTCCTAGTATCATGGACAGAAATACTAAACTGTACACTAAGAAAATATAATATCCTTCTAGAAAATATAGGCTCTGTTTTTTTTGAGGGATTGAAACCCCTCCCCTCCACACGCAAATTGGAGCGATAAATTAACGCATGTTTAATTAAATATTAGCTTAAAAACTTAAGAATTGATCAATAAATTTCTTAAAGCAACTTTTCTATAGAAATTTGTACAAAAACATATCAATTAGTTTGGAAAACACACACGTGAAAAACGAAAGATGTGATGTTGAAATCCTTAAGGGAAGAACACAACCATAGTATCTTTCGATCCTTGGTGAAGATGACTCCCGAGCAGGTGGAGCGACCATCTGGGCTTTACTGTCGATATCTCCACTACCAACTACCGTTCACGTGTGTAAAAATTGGTTGATCATCAAAAAAACATTATTAGTCGTTTGAGCTCGTCGACGCCATTGACTCCGCCACTGCTTTCAATACCTCCTCAAACACCGTAAGATCACTCCCTCAAGGAAGAGAACCGAGGAGGTATAAGCATGGGAGAAAACCTCGTAATGCTATCCCTAGTGACGTATTAGGACAAGTTATTATCTGACATAATTTTTTTATCTCTGGAAAGATTCGGCTGTTGATCTTCAAATCATCATGTACCCGATCTATTTACAACCCCACGAAACTAAAACTCAAGACAATCAGTCTGTCTATCGCCGCATAATTCATCCACTATTCCGCTCTTCTATTCTTCTACAGAGATTAGTTATTATTAGGAACATGAATGTGCATGCGAAGAGGGAATAGCGAAATCATGGAGATGCGACTCACAAACAGGGCTATCTTAGGCCCAAATGATAGGGACATGAGATGTATGCCATTGGTGCCCAGTTGCGTGCATTATATAATGCAGAGGCCGTGATTTTTATTTCATTATCTAGAAAAAAATGCTATCGGTGCCGGGCGATCACGAAAAATTATGCAAAGGCTGTAGTTTTTATTCCATTATCTAGAGAGAAAAAATGCTATTGTTGCCAAGTGATCATGAAACAAAGCGAAGGAGTTGGAATCAATGGCTGCACTAAGAATAGCCAAGATTGAGGTGTGGTGATCCATACCTGAAGCTGGTGACCAAGTGGTGAAGAAAGATGGAAGCTTCCAGCCTGGCCAGATCCAGGCCTGGGCACAGCCTCTGCCCACCACCAAAAGGAGTGAAGCTGCCACTGCTCATGTCCTTCTCCTGTTGAGATTGATTGATTTCTTGACCAATTAGCACATTATTAGACTTCCCAAATCAAATCATAATGATAGGATGCCTCACCAGTAGTACAGCACCATCATTTGCCTAGATTAATTATTTGCATATCATTTTCAGACCTTACACAAAGTACACAATAAAGGAAATAAAAAGGTGTATTCCTTTCCTCGGCAGCTTAAGCTTTTGGACAATGCAAAAGCGAGTGTGGCTCATGTTGTCTGAATTTTACCAGTTCAAAGAGCTACCCAATCCATCTATTTTTGGGGATTCTACTGATTTTTGCCTAGTATATATATAGAGATCTCATATATATATATATCAAGAACTAATGCAACTTTGAGATATAATAATATAGGGGGTCTCTGTTATTTTCTGCAATACTAAGTATTAGTACAAGGCAATGTCAAATCCATCATGAGAAACTGATATAGAAGTAAACCCACATGTTAGGAGTCCCACAAAAACCCCACTCATCAAATCCTTATTATGCTGGTGTTGCCTAAAGGGGTAGCAATTCGATGAACATCTCTACCAAATGTGGGGTTCTTTCTTACCTTCCACCTCCATGGGTTGAACTTGTAGGGCTCATCGTAAAGCGCATCATCGAGGTGGACCGACCGGAAGTACACGAACACGCACCACCCCTTGGGGATGAAGTGCCCCTTCACCTCGACGTCGCGCACCGCCTTGCGCATGATCCCACCTATAATGTTGCCCAACCGCAGCGTTTCCGTTATCACCTACACTCGATTGTTCAAAATTGCACGGGGTCATGAAAAAAAAACAGCACAGATCATAAGGACAAGTGCTGTTTTCGCCAGTAGATTTTTAGCTACACAAATGTATGTTGATGGTGGTAATGAACTATACTTACATGTTGTGTGAATGACAATGACATGTAGTCTGTCCATTGCAAGGTCTCACCCATGTCGGTTTTTCGCCTCTTGAGCTGCATGTTCTCCTCCTGGTAGCATCAGAATGTGATCGGTGTCAATCATCATTGTTACAACAAGTAATTACTGACGGTGGATTTTATCTTCAGACGCAACATGCATGTTCTCTAACAGTGGCAGGCATGCAGAGGTTTCAATGAGTTTATTGTTCACATGGCATCAAAACAGAAACACGGTCGACACATGAGTAATTTCTTAGCACTGTAGTGATGTAAATGGAATCCAGTATATGACACAATGCTACTGGTGTAATAGGACATGCTAGCTTGGAAATATTACTGCTGCCTTCTAATCTCCACCGAATAAATAGATAAATTGTGTAACCTTTTTCTTTTCCCCTGATTGATAAAAAAAGCCTCTATATATACTTGAAGCGAAAAATCTATTCCTTGTACATGTGTTTATAGCGGGTAAACACAAAATAACACAACTAAGTACTATATGATGATACATCATGGTAGTAAGCCTTTTCTTTTGTGAGAAGACCACTCTGTTCCAATGATATGTATGTACCCGACCTGACATTGACAATGATGCAACGCACGTCATCTTGCAAAGATTGGTCCAAACACAAGTAGTAGTAGTATTTCTTTTCAGATGGCACATAGATAACAAACAATAATGCTAGCTCTAAGATGCCAACAAGAAAAGGATGGACCAAGGTTGGCACAACCCTTTATGTGCTGCTGATCCCTTCTGCCCACCTACGTATCTCTCCCTTATTCGTAGGCTTTTTATGATCTAGTTTTTGTTTGGGGACACAGATCCTCTGCCATCGTGTGTAGTTTCATACACAACACATGCCTCTGACAAAATGAATAGTTGGTCATGTTCCTCTCAGACAAAAAAGAAAGAAAATCCAACTCTTTTCAGTTCTGGACTCTTTTTGCTGCCTGCCCATGCCCAACAAAAGAGGATCCTTACTTGCTTCCTAGGGTTTTGTTTGTTCTGTTCAGGATTCATCTCTACCATATAATTACGCAGATATCGATCTAATTAAGAGCTTGTTGTGTTGTCATCAAGCTGAAAATTTTTATGTAAGAGGTTTCAGGTATAGGGCTTACTTCCAGCTGGTGAAGGGCGAGAGGGCACTCGCTGAGGAACTTGACGGCGAGCGTGATGAGCACCGGGACGGAGTCCTCGGCTGGGATCATGAGGTCGATCATGTTGTCGGATATGAGCTCGTCGGTGAGCTCGTCGCTGCCATCTCCGATGAGCACGTCGATGGCGTCCCGTGGCGGCGAGACAGCCCTCCTGGCCCTCTTGTCCCGGATGATCCTCTGTATCAGCCTCGCCATCTTCTTCTTGGCCTGACCACCCCACACACACATACACATTGCAACACACACAATGTGTCAAATACGTGCAACGGATCGAATGCAATTGTACATTTGTGCTCCAAGATTGTGAAACAGAGAGAACATATTAAGAGAGGTTAATGGTGATGGCAGCTGAGACACTGATCATGCTGCTGCTGTTGCTGCTGCTGCATGGAGTAGGCTGAGCACCATCAGACATAAAGGAGGTGAGCAAGGTAGAGAGACAGACAGAGTGGCTGACGGACGAGATAGAGATCAATGTGTGGTGCAGTGCAGGTTTACATGGAGTACTACAGGTAGAGAGAGAAGGAGAGAGAGTACCTGGAGTGATCTGTAGAGCCTAGTGCCAGGCAGCTTAATGGGGAGGGACATGAGGCCGACAATAAATTCCTGGAATTGCTGCTTCAGCTGCTGCATCTCCTCCCCTGCCTCCAGCCCGATCAGGCCCCTCACCAGGATTTCGAACACCACCTGCATTTGCATCATTTCATCAGCATTTTTTGCTACATTTCGTTACATCCTGATCTCTACAAATGTTTATTAAGAGCACGCCCATTTTCACCACGTCCTTGCATCTCTTCCGCAGATAAACCTGCTCGTGGTGATTTTTGATTACACGGAATACGCACACAGATAAAGCATTTACGAGTGCACACGCTCGGCTCGATCGACACGTTCTGATGGCGAACAGGAACGTGGATTTTCGGCTGCCGGTAACTCTACTCCGATCCCCGGGATTGGGGTCCACATGGAGGTGAGTGGGACTCTCTCTCTCTCTGTGTATATACAGAATAGGGAGGAGAGGGGAGAGGAGATATGAGATGAGAGAGAGAGTGTGGGGGCCCACTCCTTTTGGGCCTTCCCTTTTCCGGCCTTGTGTAGTTACTTCCATGTGGTGACACGGCCGCGCACGTGTGCACGCACGCCGGCCTCGCTGCCTGCGCCCGCCACCCACTCTTCCCTCCTCTCCTCTGCTCGTCGACTCTTCACCCAATTCAACCATCTCCTCTCGTATCTCTCTCGTCGACGACGACGACGACGAGGAGCTCGCCGGAGAGGGAGAAGAAGGGTTGTATTGTCTCGTCGGATATATATATGTATGTATGTATTTATGTGTGATTGATGGTGCAGACGCAGTAAGGGAGGGGAGGGACGTACCGACTTGGCGAGGTGCTGGACGCGGAGGAGGGAGGAGTTGGGGAAGGAGGAGAGGGCGGGGGAGAGGCGGCGGCGCATGTCGGCGGTGAGCTGGGACTTGAGGTGGGAGGACTTGAAGAAGGCGCCGACGAGGCCGTGGACGCGGCGCTGGAGGGCGCCGTTGATGAGGAGGATGGAGGACTTGCCCATCAGCTCCGTCAGCGACCGCGGGTACCACGGCACGAACGCCCGCGCGTCGCTCTGCAGCACGAACCGGCTCACCTCCGCGTCCGCCGTCACCACCGTCGCTGACCCGAACAGATGCGACCTGAACACCGCGCTCCCGTGCCTGCATGCATGCCGCCGCCCCCCGGCGTGTCAGAGCTGGACCAAGAGGAGAGAAGGCGGCGGCGCGAGGCGGCTTACAGCTTCCGGCGCTTGTCGACGAACGCCTCGGGCCGCGGCGAGTAGGCGCACGACACGAACTCCAGCGTCTCGCCCACCACCGGCCATCCGAAGCTGCCCGGTGGGAGCCGCGCCGCCGCCACGTCCCCCTTGCTGCCGCTACCCCGCTTCCTCCGCACGAGCTCACGACACAGCACCACCCAAACCACGCCGGCAACGGCAGCGACCACAAACGCCGGTGGCCAACCAGCGGCCGTCGACATCATCCTTGGGTCCGAGAGCCCCCGCAGCAGCAGCTACCTAGCCTCCCTCTTCTCGGTGCAGTGCAGCAGCGAGGTTACGAGAGGAGGGCCATGGTGGGTTATTATATGATGGGTGGGAATGGAATTGGCCAGTGCAAAGTACACGAGGAAAGGAAGGAGAAGGCCGTGTATGGTACTAGTATACTCTCCAGTATAGTCCCCACGTCTGTGTAATGATTGTGTATGGTGGAACAGTCGAGTGGAGACGTATTTCTCTTGGTCTTCCTCCTCCTCCTCCTCCGGTGAGGCGACGGTGACGGCGACGGCGGTGAGGAATGGATATATATTGCGAGCTGGGAGCAGAGCAGAGGAGGAGAGGAGGGAGAAGCAGAGGAGTGTGACTGTGTGAGTGAGTGATGGGGTTGATGGTGAACCTCTCTCTCTCTCTCACTTCACCTCCTCGTGCGCGCACGCGTGGGGCCCACGCCCATAAAAGGGCGAAGTGCGGGAGTAGAGACGGACGCGTTGCCGCACCAGTCCACCACCATACATATACTACTGCAACACTATTGATCGTTGATGTTTCAATTTGACCACCAATAGCTTTTTACATTGATCGAATCTAGTCTCTCAATTGATACTATAGACTCAATTTAATCCTTGAGATTTTATTTTATCCACACAGAGAAAAAGTATCCGTTTTTAGCTTAAAATTATCCTTGGACTCACTTGATGTGCCAAATGGCTGATCCTTGTCATAGGTTGAATTAGAAAATTATCCCTTTTACCCTTAATTTACATTATTACATACGTTATAAAAGAGAATAAAAATTTGAATGAAAAGCTTCCCGTTAGTTCAACCTTAAACCGCGCATTCAAGGGTTGAGCTTTAACAGCTATATGCTGTGTTCTTTCCTCCAAGTTTTCAACCTCATCTTTTTCGTTTTTGGCACGTACGTTTTTCAAACTGCTAAACGATATATTTTTCGTAAAAACTTTATATACAAAAGTTGCTGTAAAAATCATATTAATCTTTTTTTAATTTTTTTAAGTTAATATTTAATTAATCATGCGTTAATTCATCGCTCTGTTTTCCATGCGGAGGAGAGGGAAAGAGTTCCCAACCCCTTCAAAAAAAATACAGTCATAGTATACATAATTACTTCCTATTAACATAAATTACTTTGTATCATATGTAAGAAAATTCATTGTGCGCAAATTTCAGCGAAAAAACAGCATCATATAATTATTAGATGTATCTATGAAAGTTAGGTCCATAGGAGTTCTCATCATATAGTTTCATCATATTGATAGTAAGCCATAATATATATATATATATATATATATATATATATATATATATATATATATATATATATATATATATATATATATAAATTATGGCTTACTATCAATATGATGAAACTCACACACGAGGGGTAAAAGGGTATTTAATCAAGAGATATTGATTAGATTTAATCACGTGGCTTTATAAGTAGGTCCAAGGACAAGTTTGAACAAAACTTATTGGACTAAGATATAGACAGATTGAAACATAAAGACCAAATTGAGCCTTGAGTGAAACCTAGAGGACTAATTTGACTATTCACCCTTTAATGAATGAAAACTATACAATTTTATTTAGGATGTAATACAACTACTAAGTGTATGCAAACTCACTATTAAAATAGGGTTGGCCAAAGTTGAGATATGAATACTCCGTGACAAATATTTAATTAAAAAGGGAGGGGGAAAAAACTTCTCACCGAAGTGATAGTTATAATCTTGTGTGTGTGTGAGGATGGTTCATCTGTGATAATAACATAAAAGTGTGAACCACCGAAGTGAATAGTTATAATCTTGAGTGTGTATATGTGAAGATGATGCACGATGCTTTGCTCTATCTGCAACGGTGGCCACCTGGTCAATGTGTGCGACAACGGTGCATGTAGGGAGATCATGACGAGCTGCAAAAGATGGTTCCTTGGCACGAACCTAGTCAGAGCCTCGCAAAGGAGGTTGAGGCCTTGGCAAGCAGAAAAAAAGTTCAGCAAATCGCATTGTTTCTCATAGCGGCCACCTTTCACAGGAAAATGATGGTGCTCCTGTGTAAGTTGGTGGCGGAGTGATGTTTGTGATAGATTAAGGTAAAGATGAAGTCAACACATGTAAAATGAGAAAACCATTAGCGTATAAGTATTTAAGTTTTAATTATTATAAACTTTAAAAATATATTTATTTGATATTTTAAAATAATTTTTATATAGAAAGTTTTTACGAGAAAACATCGTTTAGCAGCTTGAAAAGCGTGCTATCAAAAACTGATGTAAAATCTGTATCCTAATCAAAAAAAAAACATTGTTCAGCAGCCACATGCAAAGGGCTAAAGAAGGCCACCGAGTTCGAGTGTTCAACAAACAATTTAACAAGTAGCAACAGGATATGCACCCCACTGCTTCACAACACCCACCTTGCCCTCCTCTTTGCGCATCGATGAGAGCAAGACAAGGGATTCAAAACCCACCTTACCCTCCTCCCTATACCAATAAGTAGGTTAATGCCACTGTGTGTTATGCCTCAACTTCCTTATCATGCGAACTTCTCTTCAATGAGAGGGTAGGGTGAGGGATGCGGGGAGGAAGAGGAGACCGACGAGTAGGCCCACTGCCTTCTACCATGCATACACCTAAGGGTGAAGCTTCATAAAGGTTAACATTGGTCATGGCTCCACCAGCTTTAGGAAATTTGCATTGAAGTTCCTAAGTTTTTATACTGTAATACTTTTTAGAGAGAGACTGAGGACGGGATCCCGTTAGGATGGGATACTTAAGTGACTCCTCCCCCTTCCTTTCCTCTGTCTAGCTGAGCTTCCATGTGCAAGCGAAATAGCAATTGTACTTCTTTTCTCCTTGTCTCGCTAGCCACATGAACAGAAGGGAAGGGAGGAGCACGTTGAGGAGAGGAAAGGAGAAGAGGATAGGAAATGGCAGCAAGGGGCTCACTGGCCGGTGTGGCGGCGACGGCGAGAGCTTCCTCCTTGCACCTGGTACCTATGTATCAAACCTTGGTACCTAAGTACCAGGCCTGATACTTGTGGGTATCAGCCGTGATTCCCCGAGGTATCAGGCTTGATACTTGGTATCAGTCAAGGATGACTTACCTACCCACAATGAAGAGGAGCAGCACGACGAGCTAGCGAGGAGTGTGATGTGACAACCTCGAGACCTGCATGAACTCCGAGATTGCCCTCACGCCGAGAACGATTGACTTTGCTTTTTGCTGGTGCCCCTGACCTCATCCCTCTCGGCCTCGCCTCCTCCCTCTTCTCCCTCCTCAGCCACGTGACCTCGTCGTCGCAGTTGCCTTCCTCCTTGCCGACTTCACCGATTCCAACAACCACATAACCTCATTGGACTTCACATGCCCGCTAATATGGTGTAGGGAAGAGGGTTGAGGATGAGGGATGCCATTGGTGTTGGGTATGATGGCGATCGGTCCTTCGGCAAAGGGAGACGGGATTGATTGGAGTGGAGGAGTCGAGGAAGGGAGCGAGGTGGACGACAGAGAGAATGAGTCGAAGAGAAAGAAGAAGAAACAGATATGGGGAAGAAGAAACAAATTTGAAGTGTTTGTTATTAAGTAGTATCCCATCTCACAGGATTCCGTCCATTAGTTTTTCTGTACTTTTTAAAATAGCAGAATAGCCCCTACTTCAAATAAACTTTCACATTGACCCTACAAATTACTGTTCAAGCTCCGCCACTATATACACCAATAGGAATGAAACCATCTTTGTTGTGCTAGGGGTAAATCGTCTGATTCAAAGATTCAATGTATTACGACTTTACAATGTAATATGGCATTGGTATCTTGGTTGAGAAGGGTTAATTCTCGGGTGTAGGCAACAGTTTAGTGCGTGAGTCGGACGAATTTGACTTTTGCCTAGTGGGTGAACAGGAGGCAATAGTTCTCTTTTGCCGGGAGTGCTCCAATTGACTATTTTTGAAAAAAAGGCTTATCTCTAACGCTTGGATCATGGTCAACCCGAGGGCAACAGCACATTGATTTATCAGTCACACCGTTCACACCAACAAACTTTAGAAAAGATTTCTTGGGCACCGGGAGACGGGAGTTTAGACCAATTTCTAGAATAGAGTGAGAGCCTTCACTATAAAGCTAGGCTAGCAAAAGATTCCTAGTGCTAGGTAGGGGCTGGGAGTAGTAGTAGCAGCAGCAGCAGTGGTGGGGCGTCTAACGACAAATTTGCGCACGGGGTAGAGTGCGATTGCTATCTTAATTTGTGCACACGACTGGTTTGAAAGGGCTTGCCCTTGGAGATGAAGCCAGTCACATCCCTGTCGACCGGAACACAAATATACCAAAGAAAAATACTTCTAAATCCGCTATCAAAAGTAGATTACCCAATAATCTAGACTATCCGAGGTACTCCACCACACAACTCCTTCCGTCTCAAATTAAATAGATTCCTTTATTTTAAAAAAATAATAGTCAGGGAAACGGTCCAAAATACCCCTCATTAATTAAAATACTAATATTGGTTGTAAGGGTATTGAATGGAAAACTTCTCAACCCGTCGACTAAGAGCATCTCCAACGGACTATCCAAATCACTCTTCAAATATCCATATAGCTAGCTTTTCAACTGATTTGATAAGTCAAACTCATTGCTCATTTCAACAGTTTCTCCATCTACACTCTTCATTCTGAGTCTCTGATGCTGGGACCCACATGTCAACCTCTAATATCCTTCTTTTTCCTCTTCTTTTTCCCTCTCCTCTCCCTTTAGTCGTGCTCTAGATGAGGACGCGAACGGCAGCGACGCAGGCACAAGGCCGAGAGCAGGCAATGTGACGAGTCCGTGATTCGACGTCGACCTAGTGGATGTAGAGGTGGCGCGGCGGTGACCCAATTGGCAAGAGGCAGCGCAACGACGTCCATGCTCCGACAGCGACCCGATGGGCGGCAGGGCGACGTCCGTGCTCCGGCAGCGCTAAGAGGTGGCAACCCTGTTGATGGAGAGGCGGCACGACAACGACCTAGCTTACAGGAGACGACACGACAACATCCGTGCTCCGGTGGCGCGGAGAGGCAACGGCCTGGTGGGCGAAAGACGGTGCGATGACATCCGTGCTCCGGTGACACTGAGAGGCGACGACCCTGCGAACGGAGAAGCGGCGCGACAACGACCTGACAGATGAGAGGCGACGTGGTGGCATCCATGCTCCAGCTTCAACTTGGTGGGTGGAGAGCGGCGCGATGGTGTCCATGCTCCGGTGGTGCGAAGAGGCAGCACGACGGCAACCCGGTGGTGAGAGAAAAGCACGGGTAGATGTAGGGAGAAGAGGATAGCAAGCCAGAGAGGCTCGCCAAAGATGGTCAGTTTGTGGGCTTGGATGGATAGTGAGATGACTTGAAGAGTTGAGTGAAAAGTCTATTGGAGGGGTGTTTTCATTTGCCAATTTTTTTTGGCTTGGAGAGCAAGGTAGAGACGGTTGGAGATGCTCTAATGGTAAGTATTTTTTTACAAAATTTTGAACTCTATAAATCTATTTATTTTGAAACAGAAAAATAGGAAATAGTCATTTGATTGAAGCAAGCATCAACCCTCATAGTAGGTCCAAAATAAAAGCTCTTTTGGAAGAAAAATTCTCAAAACATAGGAAAGGAAAAAACGTGGAAATCGAACATCACGACCTATAGGGCACATGAGTTTGGAACAGAAGAGTTAAACTCCTTTGGAACACATTAATGCATTTGGATGGTTCAAGAGAAACACTCCGTTCCATAATAAATTCATTTTCTCAAAATAATTTCGTTTTTAATAATCATTGTATCAAAGTTTATAAAAATAAAAAATAATTACATTGAAAATAGATAAAGTAAAAAATAATAATTACATTGGGAGTAGATAAAGTGTAAAATAATTATATTGGGATTTGATAAAGTAGTGGTATTGTATTAGTCTTTTTGATTTTTTTGATTTTGTATTGATATGTATAGGACGGGTGAAAAATGGGATGAAAGGAGTAGATCATAGGAATTTTGTTTGGAGAGAAACAATAACTCTTCTCAAGGGAAAAATGAAACAATAACTAGACCATGTTAACGCTTTAAAAAAATGTTTTCTAAAAAAATTTCTTGTAGCGCATTCCTAGACCACTTATATCAATCTACTCCAACTGTTAAGCTTATTTCTTAAAATATGTAATTGATCCCTATAGTCAAATCCATAACCTCCTAGCTCATTAATTTAAATCAAATAGGGCCTAAGAACTCATACTCCCTCCGTCCTAAGAACTCAAACTATGAATCTGCACATATGAATCTGCACAGACACCCATCGTAGGTTAACTTATTTTGGAACGAAAGAAGTACTTATTTTTCTTCAGAATGGGCTATAGGAAACCATATCCATACAATTTTAAATGCTTCATTCCTATGAAAATCCGAAGGACAATATAATGTACTTGATTCTAAAGGACGTTTTAGGAATAAAATCCTAAGTATTTGAATCGTTACAAACCTTATGAAATCAAGGTTACCATATCATGTATGCATTTCCTGTTTATGGTAATCTTTGGACATACAGCTAACCTCAACCCATTTCACAAAGAATAGAGTATTGACACATGAGACATACGGCTAACCTCAACCCATTTCCAAATTCGTAAAATCGAAGTACGCAGGTGCAGTCACTTACCTACTGTTTCCATATAGATTGGCGCGAGTCATAATCAAAAACAAATCGCTCCTCACCCGAAACCCTGCTCCAAAAACAAACGAACAGACAAACATCACATCAATCACGAACGAAAACGAATCCCAAAAGCATAAACGCAGGTAGTAGAAATTAATTAAACCCAGCAACAACACAAACATTATCATCATTATAGAGAGAGAGAGAGAACAGCAGCGACACGCAGCAACGGCAAGCGATAGGTACGTGGTACGTCGCTGCAGGTCAGGTACGTTCCTTTGCCGCTGGTACGAAACCACGCAAGGGTTCCGGCCCAATCCGCGGCGCACACGCACTCCCTCCTCCAGGGCTGCAAGTGCATGCAAACGCAATCCCCGGCCGCGTGGTGTCATCGCCCGTCAAACTTACGGAGCATGCGAGATGCCGACTTACATCACTCACTAGTAGCACTGGTACTCTTATTCTCGCTTCCGACAAGGCTCCACAGGGATTTATCCGTCACTCGGCTCGTGCAACACTTCGCCATCAGTAAAGAGTGCAATCTAATCCATCAACAGAGTTTTCAATAATACTGTATCACAAGATTGATGTTGAACACACTAACTGATATACTTCTATATAATAGTACCTCTGTTCTAAAATATAAACATTTCTAAAGTTTTTTTTTCGAGATTAAGGAGAAAACTGAAATTAAATGGGACATGATTATGGCTGGTCACAATGAGGAAATATGTAGAAAAATTAAATGAGATATGGTTATGACTTGATCGAGATAAGGAGTAGACAGAGAAGCATCTATGTTTTGGAACAAAATTTAAATGGTAGAAGTAATTATATTTTAAAACAGAGGGAGTAACTTTTATAAACACTATCTGCCAAGTTGGCGCCAATGCAGGGCAATTTTGGAGGGCCACCTATGATATCAACCACAGTTCTACACAGCCCACAGATATGAAGAGCAAATCCATTGATCAGCTAGGGAAAAATATTCATGCAAGTGACAGCTCTGCATCAGTTCTTGAACAGACTCTGGCAATGATGTGGCCGGACCCAAACCGCACGGTACTAAAATGATTAGCATCACACTCTGATCACTTGTTTTAGTCATGATCAAGGGTGCTTTTTCCCCTATGCATTTGTGCCCCTTATGCGCGGGAATTTTCTACTCTAGCTTTGAATCAGTGATTTGATTAGCAAACACGGCAGGACACTCATGGTTTTAGCTTTTTAGGTCCAATAGGAGGTCCCAAGGATCGGAGCTTTTGATTATGTTGTAAGGCACCAAGCGATGAGCTTATTAGTCAGTCCTTGAGCCAGTGCAAGGATGGCCTCAATGGTATACTAGAGCTCCCCCTTTCCTTTTTAAAGGCCCTTAGCTTAATCTAGGACTCCTAAGTTTGTTTATCTAGGTTAATAGGTGGAGCCTTACAATTAATAACAATGGTGCAACAGTAAAGGCAGCAAAAGGGAAAGCATTTCGTGTATTAGCTGGAATTGGCATGGTTCTATAAAAATCCCTTCGCAAGAAATGTTTGTTAGTTGCATCTTTGGGTATTAATATGATGCGATAATTAGACCAATATGTCAGGTAAAAAAAAATTCTTCAAAGCAATATTCTTTCTAGCTGATTTATCTATGGAAAGAAGCAAGATGCAACCTTTACTACAAAGACCTGTAACTGAGAAAAAGAAGAGCAAGGACTTCTGACCTGAATATGAAGCAGAATGCTGAGGAGAGAGTACAGATATGAAGAGCCATAGTTCTGCATAAGAACAACTCTTTAGAAAAAAAAAACCACAATTGCTTATAGTTTAGGCATTTAAATTCAACATATGCATCACCCATTTCACAAAAATAATTTAGGAAATTTTGCTTCCTGCACATATTAGCACTTATATGGGGTGGTAGGGTGGATGTGGCCCAGACTGCCCCCTCATGGATAGATGGACACCAATCATTAGGATTTACCAGGAATTTCATGATTAAGGTGACGGGAAAGGCCAGCTTGATTATATCCCCACAATCATTGAAACATTCTTCTCACCCTAACCCTAACAAACAAAAGAAGCTAGCTAGGCATCAAAACACTTTGAAGCTTCAAATACCGATTAGATGATGACCGAGTGCTCAATCCTTGGCAGTGTTAGTGGAAGAAAGCAGGAAAGTCACATGCACAAACAAAACAGGCCCTAGCGTACGCGCAGAGAAGCATCACATTGGGATCATAAAGGAAGGAACAAAAGGAATCAATGAGGCGAGAGTGCAACAAGGACAAAGGTTAGAACAATATTTCTTGGTAGCAGTACCCATCAGCAAGCCAAAAGGGATCTCAATAGTGACCTTGCACAGGACCCGTGCTCCTATTGCCTGCAGCTGATGACTGACGAGGACACTGGTGAAGTGCAGTTTAGGGCTTTACGAGTGTGGGCGCAAGACACATGAACAGGAGGAGAATGGGCTCGGAGGTTGATTGAACAAAGCCAGGAGCAAAGGATCCCTGTATTGGGGTAACAGAAGAAAAGTACAGGCTCACTTTTGGTCCTTGGAATGAGTGTATACAGATTATACTGCAGTCTTGCACCATTATGGACTGCCAAGCTTGAGTATTCTCTTGTTACCATGGGAGTGCTCCTGAACGGTAAAGGTGAAGATATGTGATGGTGGTTTGTGCAACTCTGAATAATGGATGTGAAATCTATGCGGAACGGAAATGATAGGGAAGAAGTGTGGGATGGCTGAGGTAAATTTATTGTTCGAGTGAGTCAATAGACAATAGTATTTACCAAGGGATCTATAGAGAAACAGTAGGTTCGGCTTGCTCAGGCTTCAGTTCTGGGAATTATTGCCTACAGAATAATCGGCTGGTAGTTCCTGCAGCTGATTGCAGTACACCTGTTCCTCCTGGCAGACCGCCACATTATCACAGAACTCTGCAAATGATGGAGGGAACACTTCAACAGTGAGCAATGGTAAAAGACAAAAGATGAACAATTGCTCCGCACAGCCAAGTGATATGCAGAAGTGCATAGCACAGGAACTAGCTAGAAATTCTCAATTAACAGAAAATACATGTCCCTAAAAGAAAATACATGTACCAGTGTACCACTTGTTTATCCTGGCAAATCATGCAGGCCAATCATGAATAATGCCATATGATCGAATAGCAAAAGATAAAACAGGGAGAACACTACTCAACATAGATTTTTCCAAACAATGGAGCTATGACAACAGTATAGAAAGGCCATATGCTTCTGTTTGACAGATCTAGTTCATACAGCAGCATCTTTAAGGTCACACACCATAATCATGAACAGACAACTAATATGAACCAAAGCAATTAAAGCTTGCAAGTTAGTGGATAACAAATATATCGACTGCCTGCATCACCGAACCAATAAAAGAACCTATTAAAACTAACAAATTGGGTGGCAACTGGACCCTCACTCTTTATAGCCCCCACAGTTGCACTATTACCGTGTTACCGGTCCCTGCAAGCCGATTCTTAGAATAAGGCCACGTTTGCTAGTGTTCATTGCCACATTTATCTCCATCTATTCATGGCATAGTTTCGGAGACCAACTTGTGGCCCCTTGCTTGCAGCCTTGCAGGACATCACCCAACTACGCTGAAAGGCCCACTAGATTGCATGACCATTGTGCTCCTGTCGGGTTGCATTTATCACTGGCTGGGTGAAATAGCAAACTACAGCTCTGCTGATTATCGCAGCTACTACTACGTATAGTAATAATGAAGTACAGTAAAAAACAAGATAAACATGTTCTATCCAAGGCTATTTATCTATACCATTTCTGATTTCTCAAAGTTACCCTGCTTTTAGAAAGATAATAACTATTTAACATGCAAGGTTATGAACTAATACAATGTTTATCAAATGGGACAAGAATTAGTGTTACCGTTCCATCCACATAAACTGATCTTGCTGACTTACTATAGAAAATATTATACAAATTACCTCGTCACGATCACTTCGGCTAACCATGTGGTTTAGTTTACAGGAATCTATTCAGTCAGCCCTGGCGCATTTTCCTGAATCTTTGCTACTTTCCTTTAAACC
The DNA here is from genome assembly GCA_008326285.1 of Oryza officinalis. Classification (NCBI taxonomy): domain Eukaryota; kingdom Viridiplantae; phylum Streptophyta; class Magnoliopsida; order Poales; family Poaceae; genus Oryza; species Oryza officinalis. The sequence continues at coordinate 12,362,956 of BDMV01000003.1, read as the reverse complement.
TAAAAGGATGGCAATTATCAGAAGCACATCAAGTAATTTTCAATAATCAAAGGAATTAGAAACAGCCTCACCATTCAGGACATTCTATTGCTTGAAACTTAAGATTTCTGGATAATAGTTACAAAGTACTAATTCACGAAATATCTGCAGTATCAATCAAACATGTGCAGTGCAGAATATGAAGACATTTACCTACTCACAATGAAGTAATTTTGCCCTCTAAGCTCTAACTGGCAGCATTCTTGAATACAGAACCTAACACAGGATGATCAGAAGAGCCAGAACAAGATTTATGAACGCACCAACCTCTGCAGAATCTACCATGGCCATTAACTTTTGAAAAACCTCAAATCAACAAACAACAATGTCTTGTGTATTTAGTTCCAAAAACCACATAAAAATGAGCTCTACCAGAACTAATAGCTAAAAGAAACTACCAAGGTTATCAGAGCTTTCATGATGGAGGTAGTGCGGTTTAGTTGTGCTTTTCAATATGCGCTATCTGTGCACTAAATACAACCAAATGCTTAGATCATCTTTGTTGACAAAATTACATATACAGCCCAGCAAATATAGCAATTGCACATAAGACAACCAACTCAATAAGATAGGGAGAGGCAAGAAACTATATTCATGAATACAAATGTGCAGATCCTTGCCATTTAATAGCTAAGTCAAGTGTTTCAAAGGGTTGCTATGCTACATGCTTGGACGATTTTCTTACAATGACAAGGTCAATACACCCATAAACCCCACCTGCACCTACTAGAAAATGACTAAATTCAAATGAACCAAGTTATAATTTGCAACTCTTTTAGTAGCTCAGATGTACTAAGTTTTCAACATCCTTAAGGAAATAACACTACAAATGGCCCAGCAGACTTTGCAGTTTCATATTATTGTTCAGGCAGGAGAAAATCCAGGAGTTGCCATGATTATATACTTAAATAATCTTTGATTCAAATAAAAAGAATGAAGTCCTAAGCACATCCATGACATTTTAATAACTGAAGAAGTTAAGTTCTTTTTGCAGTCCTTGAGAAGGTACCTACTATAGCTCGTAGTGTTAATTTGTAGTACATCTCAATACATCAACAGTAGGAGCTATCTTGCCATACCTCACAGAGTTCATTTGTGGTACCTCAACACTAGGAGGCGCTGTGTGATATCACAAAAAAATTACAGTTAGATGTACCAATATCTCTTGGTACTTCCCAAGAACCATAAAATGAAGTAGAAGAAAGTACTGTGCAGACCATGTGCCTAAACAGATGGCAAAGAAACCAATTAAAAGTTATAGTACCAAGCATCAACTATAGTTTTAGAGGAGAAAAAACATTAGAAATCTATGAAAAATCAACAAAGGACCATGGTTGAAATTTAGACCCAAAAAAGGGCTTTAGAATGCGACATCATAGTTGATGCATGGAAACAGTTTGCCAGTTTCATCTTTCAAGAGGTTGAACCTCTGTATCAATAAAATAAAGAACCTATGACCACCAACAGGTGAAAATAAGGTTGGGTTCAACAGATAGAACCAATAATATCATGAAATAGGTATGAGACAAAAGAAAAGGAAGCTTACACAGACACATGTATGAATGCACAGAAAAAGGTTGGTAAACAAACAAAACGATGCTTCTTTTCAGATAGGAAAATGGCCAACAATGTTTTATGTTTAGTTGGTTATTTTAACCATACACAGAGAGACATGCAAAAGAAAGTAACAATGATGTTATTGATGTGTTCAAGGAAACTATTTATGGAACATGACATATTCACCCTATGCAATTTGCAGCCCTCCAAACTCTAAACTATGCTTTTGAGAAGTTGGTATCATCATATTTTGCTTCTGGGAATGGAACAGAATATTCATAGACCTGTATTTTTTTGGTGATTCAAGAGTTAAAAGGGGCGCAACAAAATAGTCTTGCCAATCAGATATCCTATTTGCTCCTACCAAAAAAAGGAAGAATGGAATATATGTTCAGTTATTGGCCTTTTCCAAAATACCTAAACATAATATAGCAACTGCTTTGATTTACTGGCAAAGAGCAAAGTGGTGGCAGAAGTGAATAACAAGGGAGAACAAATCAACAAAGAACTGATAGCAGATGTGATACTAATACCAGAGGAATAAAGACCTGTTAATGCTCGTGTGCATATTACGTTGCTACACAATTTATCGATAAAGCCATGAAATGATCCTCGAGGAAAGTAAAAACACCACTTTGTCTATTATGATTCCCAACAGTTCCATATGTTGGAATGAGTACACCTAGATCACCAGAAGATCAGAAGAAACTGGCAGTGACTATGAATAATTCAGGGTAACAGGAGATACATAAATCAAATTATTATCAGTGTGTAAAAAGTTGGCTGAAATTAAATATAGAACTAGGACTGGTTAATCTCTTATCAACAGGATGAACATCATCATCATCATCATCATCATCATCAGCAGCAGCAGAGAATGTGAGCTTAATAGAACTTGTATGAAAATTTTAGCATAAGAAAACTGCTAAGGATAAGACATGATAACAAAAGCAAATGTTGTCCATAAGGACAAAGATACCCTCTACTAGCAGCATTTGCATTCAGGCAGTGAATAGCCACTAGCGACACAAGTCTAATATTATAAGTGTACAAGTGCAACTACAACTAAAGGAGGATACCAGCAGCAAGATCTTTCTCATCCGAAACCACAGTAGTCACATGTATCCGTGATCATTCGCTCGGCAAAAGAATCATGTCAGGAAAAGAAGATGAACCGTTGTTTGGAGCTGGCTCCATATTGAGAATGGAAGCAATAACATTGTATATCTCCACGTTCTCAAAGGATGGCATGACTCTACCACCTTCAAAACGAGGACCGTGCGCGATAAATATGGTTCTCATTGAGAAGAAGGCATTGTCATAACCATGTGCTCCTCCACATTCATTTTTGTTCGATCGCTTCATCTCCACTTTATACCCTTCCTCTGGCAACCCGATTATCGGTGGGATTCTATAATTATCTGCGTAGTGAAGTCGAGAAGGCAAATCCTCCTTTAAGTACATTCTTAGATATTCACCATTCTCCACCTTCCCAGACCCAAGCCCTTCATTCATCTTGGCCACAACATCTGGCAGCAACATGTCATCTGGCGGCCTGATGGCCAGTAACGGGGTCATTGACAAAACCCAATCCTCCTTCAACTCAATCCATGGAGCCAATTCATCGAGAAACACCAGCTTCTTGTCGCAAGTCCCAACCATCCCATGGTCACCAACCAATATAACATTGACATCCTCAAACACTCCTCTTTCTTCCAGACCAGCAATGAGCCTCCCAATCATCTCATCGATCCGCACCACCGCCTCCGTGATGGCCGGGTCATCAGGACCCACCTGATGCCCCTGGTGATCTGGATCTTCAAAGTAGAGCGTCAGGAACTGCGGCATTTCGTCAGACGGGAGATCAAAGTAACCAAGGATCGCATCGACCCTCTCCTCGAATGGCACAGAGCCATTGTAGTGGCGGCAATACTTGTCGGGACAATCCCAGCTGCCTTTCTTCACCTCCGAGCCGGGCCAGAAGTAGGTGGCGGCCTGGATGCCCTGGTCGGCGGCGGTGACCCAGAGGGGCTCGCCGAGCCACCACTTGGGTTCGTGCGAGGACATGGTGAAGTAGTCCCCGGAGATTGGGTCGGGGAAGTGGTTGTTGATGATGCCGTGGGAGGAGGGGTAGAGGCCGGTGGCGATGGAGTAGTGGTTGGGGAATGTGAGCGTGGGGAAGACGGGGATGAGGCCCGTGGCGGCGGAGGTGCCATTGCCGATGAGGCGGTTGATGTGCGGGGTCGCGGCCTTGTGCTGGTACCCGAAGCGGAACCCGTCGGAGGAGATTAGGATCACCACCGGCTTCTCGAGCTTAACCTGCGCCCGCGCGGTGGCCACGGCGGCCGCGGGCGCGGCGGAGAGGGGCGTGCGTAGGAGGAGGTAGGAGGTCGCGACGGCGAGCGCGGCGGTGAGGAGGAGGTGGAGGCGGGAGGAGGCGGAGGACCGCCGGGGCGCGAGGGCGGCGCCTGTGGTGGTGCGGGGGAGGAGAAAGGCGGTCGGGGGCGGCGAGTCGCCGACGGCGAAGGGCGGAGCAGACGCCGCCGCCATTGGAGTCGGTTCGACTCGGGAGTTGGGAGTTGGAATCGTCTGGATCTGTGCTCGTTACTGTGTGTGATCGTGTACTGGACGTGTACGTACACCGTATATACGCAGGCAAGGCCAAGTATTGGCCCAAGATCGGTCGCATCTATTCTCTTGTCGGCTTAAGGTCCATAGGGATAGCGACATTAAAGGTTTCTTTTTTGTTGGAAATTGGAGAACACACGTGAAATCACCGGTTTGTTGGTTTCTTTTTTCCCTCTAAAATGAAGGGGCTGCTATGCCAAGGATGATACTTCATATATATCGGTCGCTAATACCTTGACAAAATCACTCGATACCTCGTCATGACTAGAACCTGGTATCCATCGGTATCAGTCAATACCTATTGAGTATCAAATCGAAACTGGTATCAGTCAATACCTATTGAGTATGAAATCGAAGCTAAAAGGGAAAAGAAGAAGGATAGAGATGGTTACCAGCACCAGCTGTCCCCTCATCCTTCCTCGGCACAACGATTGTGGCTTTCACCATCCCCTCGGTACGAGTCTTTTCTGAATCTTGCGACGTTATTGAGTGCATTATGCATACGACGACTAGAATTAACACCGTGAATCGCTTGCTCACTCTCATAACATGTTGACCAGGCGTGAGTCGGCCATGGCAACCAACAAGGATAGAGACCTGCTGCTAGCTGGTGATCATCGACGGCACGGACGAGAGCAAGTTGACCAAAGAGATAAGAAGGGAGGTCGGGGATACTGAGATATTAGAGCTGCGTTAAATTAGGTGCCGATAGCGAGGACACAACAAAGACAGCGATATTTGTTGCAGCTGCTTATGGTGGCCAGCAATGACAAGGACGAAGCAGTCTTGTTCGCTCAGTCATACCAAAGCTTTCATCGTTCAATTGGGTGGTTGCCTAATGCGAACTAAAAAACCCCATGCAACATACAGCACATTCCTGCTCGATTTGACTGCTTGATGCCGCACACCGTGAAATCTGGCCACCACCACGTCGCAACCTTGCCGTGAAATCTGGCTATCTCTATATCGTAACAACCCTTGTGAAATCTAGCTGTCTTCATGTCGTTTTTTGTTGTAGGCGCATGAGACAAGACGAGGATCATGCCCTAAATGCTAGGAACAGTATCCTGGTATCTAGTACTCCCGTTTATTTTATGATGGTGTCGATTACATACAATAATAAAGGAGTACCGACTGGGATAAATCTATCCCTCTTTATTGTACATTTTTCATCTTTCAACTTTATTCTTCCACAACATCCCAGCGACTTGGTCTGCATGGATAACTTGGCACAATATGAAGACGGTGGTTATACGGACAATCTCGTGACAAAAAAAGTGAACTATCTGCATATGAGATTAGATAGTAATTGATTTTATGGGAACGAATAGGAATAATTGAAAGCCACGGGAGAACGAAATGATTTTGACCAATGTATCATTTTGTGAATTGGATTTACATAATTTGATGAAATATTATTAGTGCAAAGACAGATTAGATCAATTTTACTACTAATAAACAAAGTGCAAAGTTTCACATCTCATACATTCTCATAATTATAATAAATTCCTATATATATTTAAATAATTGGAGCCGTTTTCGCTGAAACATATCAGAGAACATCTGATAGGAGTCTCTTAACAACCTGGTCAAGAAATTCCTTGGAATTTCCTTCAAAATCTCACGGATAAACAGTTAAAAATTCAAGTTTACCATTTTTTGACGCACACAAAGTTGCAAAAAACAGGTGACGGTTGCCATCCGGAACCCCCTCGAGAGTCACGTTCCCTTGTCGTGCCACTGGACGCCCTCCAGTACGGCTCATCTCCCCACGATCTCCCTCCTTCCCCATTCGTCTTCAACCTCCCGATCTCCCTCCTGCGAGTCTCGCCCCCTTCCCCTCCCGGATCCAACCCGCCGCCGCCGACCATCTCCCATGTCGAAGTATGGCACCATCCCCACCTCCTCCTCCTCGTCGGGGGCCGCGCCGCCGCCCCCACTCGGCGGCGCAGGGGCGGCCTCCCCGCTCGACTTCATCTCCCGCGCCAAGGCCCGGGGCGCGACGGCGCTGGCCACGCGGCGGCCGTGGCGGGAGCTCGCGGACCCGCACGCCGTGGGGCTCCCGCCGAGCCTGGGGGACGCCTACCTCCGGGTGCGCACCAACCTCGCCCACTACGCCATGAACTACGCCATCGTGGTCCTCGCCGTCGTCTTCCTCTCCCTCCTGTGGCACCCGACCTCCCTCATCGTCTTCCTCGTCTGCATGGTCGCCTGGCTCGTCCTCTACTTCCTCCGCGACGAGCCGATCGTGCTCCTCGGCCGCGTCATCGGGGACGGCGCGGTGCTGGCCGTGCTCGCCGCCGTCACGCTCGTCCTCCTCCTGCTCACCGACGCCACCGCCAACATCGTCTCCTCTCTGCTCATCGGGGTCGTGCTCGTCGTGCTGCACGCCGCGCTGCACAAGGCGGAGGAGAACGTTGATGATGAGGTCGGCCGCTGGTACACGCCGGTGCCCCCGCAGCCGTCTCACTAGTTTGAGGTTGCCTTGCGATTCTTGATTCTTGGTCCATCCCTATAAATGTCAGTACTGTGTATGAATTTCTGTTCTTACCGCTGAATATTGTACAATTTGTTAATCTTTTCTTTTGTATTGCGATCATTACAGTTTAATGTGGACACAATCTTTTTTACGCTTCTTTGCTAAAATGATTTGCAAGACTTTAATTGTGTAGTAGTAGATAGAGCAACTAAGGTGCTGTTTTTGGATCTCAATTTGATCGTAATAATTGCTAGTACAGGTTTAACTTGTGCTTGCTCCATGGATATTGGGAACTTACTCTTGTATTCGTCATACTTTCGTATGTCATGCTACTTACCTGATTTGCCAATGGCTTGTAGCAACAAAGGAAAGGGACATCTGAATTTGTCATCTGAAGAACTTTTAGGAATGCAGAAAATTTCAATAAGGTTTGTGTGAAATAGTAATCCAAGTACAACTGTACAAGTGAGTTGTGATATCAAGCATTCATTATAGTCAGTCAGCCAGGTTAAACGGAAGGATTTTTAGAATCGTAGTAGTCATGCAATCTCATTACTGCCTGATATAACACTGCACTGCTGGTTGTCGATTGTTTTAATGTTTGTCTGGTTGTCATTGAGGCCAAATTATTAATGGCAACTACAAGACATGGATATCATGGAGGATGGAGAAAAATGCAGATATGTTTGATGGAAATCTATGGATCAACAGGTCCTTATAGTTTTTATGAGATATGTAGTTTGGAAACTTGTGGGAGGCCACCCATTCACCATTTTTCTTGGAATTAGGTCCAGCTAACCAACAATTTAATTGAACTAGCTTATTAGTTTGCTGACAGAGTCAATCGAGGCGTTAAATTTGTGTGACAAATATGAACTAGATAATGAAAACACAGATACATATAACAAGCTGAATTCAAATGTAGTTTTCAGAAGATTCGATGCAATTTGTTCTGGTTCCATTTTCTTTGTTCCTGGCAGATATGCTATTCCTGGACCTGGACTTATCAACCGCTTCTCTATATTTTTTTCTTACTTAGAGGGAGCTTCTTAAATTATTTCTAAAATTGTTGACTGCAAATGCAAATTATTTTGTACACCTTACTTTGTCATCTACTCCTATTTGGTTGTTTCTCTAACCACTACCATCTCATTTCGTACAGTATGATAATGGCAATTTACAGCTTCCCTTTCCAATGGCAGTATTTCTTCATAGGATGCTTTACGTATGCATGTATTTCTTCTATGTTTCCCTTGTATTTGAGTGTTAGGTCAATCTTTTACCTGGAAACTTCATGATGTTTAGTCTTGAAATTTATACATCAACAATTGCAAATCTTCTTTGTAGAAAATTACCCATTCATAAATGTGTAGAAAATTGGGAATTTGAGTTGACCACTGAACCAGATGATATACTCAGCAAGACAGCAACAATATGTCTTGTTTAGTTGCGCTCGATCCACCTATTAAGTTAACTTGAAAGATCACTGAAACAGAAATAACCAGGAATCCTGAAGTACCCCATGGCCTGCAATTCTGCTTTACTATCTGCTAAATCCATTTTTCCCTCTCTTTTTTTATGCAGCTCTTGTATTAAAACTGAGAAACTTCCCATCCGTTTTTGCAGGATCTGAGTGTGTGGTTCACGCAGAACTGTGCTGTCACACTGTCGTTGTTTATTCGAGCCGTGTCAAGTGAGCCTTGATAAGTTCGGTCTGGGGCCGGGAGAGCTTTATCATTTCAGATGGCGACTGGCGTGTTTCACGCGCTGCTGGCTCCACAGGAAGTCTTGGATCCGATCCAGCGATGATCCAGGGCTGTGAATTGCAGCGAATTCCTCTTGTTTATCCAACTTTTGTCAACGTTATGCAGCCTTTTCCCCTTGTTTTCATGTACCAAATTCGTAGAGAGAAAGTAAAAACTAGACTTGATTCAGGAGTTGAGAATCAATGCCCTGTTACCTGTGTGTGATTTCTTTGTGCTCCATAATGACAAAGATCTTGTCTCGCAGTTTTTCTGAGGAAAAAGAAAATAAAACTTCTACGTGGAAGTCATGTACATGTTTTATGGTCAAAATGTTTCATAAAACCTTACCTTTTTTAAATTTCAATTGATTTCAGCATATCTAAAACAATATTTTTCAAAGTAGTGAAGAGTTAAACTGATAATCTTAATCAAGAGATCAACCACTCAGTTTCATATACATTTTATGTTTTGAAATTTTAAGTAAATATTTACCAAACATATAGTCATAGGGTTTTGTGAAACTTAAGAATCACAATAGTTGAGGTTACATGCCACAGATTATAATACCTAAGGTTTTATGCAATTTTGACCATAAAACGTGGGGTGAGGTTAGCTGAAATTTGCTCTTTTTTTTTTTCTCGTTAAATGCGCAATGGATCGGTTGGGTTGCATGGGACACGAGAATAAGGCCCATAGGCTTTCTTAGACGGTCCTGACTCGAGGCCCATATATATGCTGGGCCCAAGAGGGCACATCTCGGCCTAACTCACGCCGCGCCGCGGCCTCGGCAACTCGCGCCCAACCACTTGTTCTCGGGCGCTCGCGCTCCCGGTCCCGGCGGCGATGGTGGCCGCGGCGGTTGGGGTGGCGAGCAGAGCACGCCGGAGTTCTGGCCCGAGGGGAGTGGCATTCTGCGATGGACGAACGGCCTCCTCCACCTGCGCTTCCTCTTCCTCGTCTCCCCCGAGGCCACCGCGGTGCGCGGGCTCTCGGTCTGGCTCCGCTCAAGGTACATCCGCCGCGAACTCCCTTAGGGTTCTTTTGTGGCTCGGGTGCGGGATCTACCGCGCGTTTGGGTGATCGGAGATTCCGATGGGTGCGCGCGCGCTTCGCGTTCCGATCGATCGTTAATCAGATCAATGTGATGCCTGTCGCGTGATTCGAGTTCTAGATGGATGCATTCATTTGTGTAGTTCTATGAAATTTGGGGATGTGATTGGTAGGTTCTCTGAAATTTGGGGACGTGATTAGTGGGTTACGCTCTAACCTTCACGGAATGCTATCGGACCAAAGTAATTAGAGAATTTCCCTAGGGTTGTTGGGTTTTGGATTGGAGATGTTTAGAGTGGAGATCTACTGGACAATCTATGTTGCAGGAGTTCTTATCTGGTGCTACACACATTTTGCGTCCAGTGTTTGTTTCTCCATGTGCTTCCTATACTGGTTCACATAGTGTTCGAAACAAAAGTAGCCCCCATATTCTTGTTCTGCGGAGCATCTTCTGCTGCTTTCTTTGTCCCACTGACAATACGTTATAGATGTTATTTTGCTCTATACCATTCGAAACCAGTACAGATTTGCCATCCTCATGGCAAATCGTAGTCCTACTACCAGTTGCATGACATTTGCCATCCGCATTGTAATGAACTAAGATGGATAGTCGTATATCTCTCAATGGCCAACACTAATTTTGGTCTTTGCCTCTGAGCAGTAGACAGAAAACCAAAACTGAGGTATATTGGGTTCATCGGTTCAAATCAAAGTAACGTGTTCCCGAGTTGGAGTTGGATAAGGTGGCAACGTGCGTGGATCGTGCAGAGATCCTCCCAAGCTAACGCATATTGATGAAATGCTTACTGCATCACACGCTCACAAATGAACGGACAAGGGATGCAAACTTAAACTCCTGAAATGTAAACCTAAATTCAAGATAGCAAATTTTCCTAGTAAACGTACACTATAATATTGTTGAGATAATGAGACCAAAGCATATGTAGTTGAAGCAATAAACTTCTAGAAGCTGGCTTGGCTATGTAGGCAGTTTTTTTTTATAAAATACACCATTGTACGCAAATTTCTGTTGTTAATTTAGAGCCACACCGTAGGTGTCCTGTTCTTATACTGCTATTGACCAAAAGGTGGCGGTTGCTCAAGGTCACCACCACTCTAAGCAAACAACTTTCTTCCTTCTATATGATTATCTGGGTAACAGATGGACCAATAGTTCCTCTCTGACTGTCATTTTCATATTAGTTTACCATTCAAGCGACAAGTAGAAAATATCTTTTTCTTTCTTGTGCAATGAGATCCTTTCATGCTGTATAAATCTGTAATGAGATCCTTGTCTAAGAGGTCGATCGAGCAAAGACAATTCCCCTGATCTTCAAAGCTTCGATAGTAAGAATGCTCATGAAGTCTGGAGTTCTTTTGAGAACGACCCATCTCTATCTCTCTCCCGGGGGTTGGTGTGTGTGTTCATGTGTGGTTTTTTTTTTGGGTAGTGGATGCCTGGAGGGGCTTATGGGGTTAGCCTACCACTTTTTACCTATGGAAGATTGAAGCATAAAATAGTGAATTACATAGTGTTGACGTGGACCTACCATGCCCGGAAGTCTGTTAGCGGCTTACCTCACTGTCTGAGTGGTTGACGAATTTTCAGTTGTTCACATAGGATGAACGACTTGGGATTTTGTTACCACACTGCCTGATTGGTTAACGAATTTCCTCTCAGGCATCATAATTGACAAGTACAGAATAGAGTAATAGACCCCTTATTTTCTAGCAACTGAATTCCAAAACGCACGCACATTTCTTTCTTTCCTTTTAGACGGATTGGAGGCAGGGCAAGAGTTTTGCACTTTTGCCACCCGGTTGGAATATTGTTTTCCCCAATGGTCTATTCAATGTAATACTTTCGACTAGTCTATGTGAAATTGCATTTATATATGGTGGACTGCCACATACGACTTCTTTATGTCTCCTTAAACCAGTATGGTACATGTAGATCAAGGAGAGGACACGTACTAGCGAATACCAATGCTTCAGGATTATGACTTGCTTACTATTCTCAGTAAGCAATACCGTGAAATTTACTTGCTCGGTGGAATTCCCATTTTGTGGAAATGTCAGGAGCCGATGGAGTTGCTATCCCAGGCTGTGTGTGGTGATTCAGGTTGAAAACTAATCTCTTATGTATGCAAAACGAAATAACTCATTAACATATAATTAATTAAGTATTCATTTTTTATATGATTTTTAAAAATAATTTTCATATAGAAAATTTTTATAAAAAATACACCGTTTAGCAGTTTGAAATACGTACGTACGAAAAACGAGAAAGATGAGTTGAAAAGGGTAGGGGAAGAACACAACCTAAAAGTTATAATTTGATTTTACACTGCATATTTTTCAGCTTTCATAACAGTTCACTGATTGAAAGGAGACTACTAATGTGCTGTAACTTTCAATGGAAGATGTTCGTCTTTACGCCGTATATGATGATATCAACATTGTATTGCATATGACGGCCCATGATGAAGAAGAGTCTTTGGTCAATCTTGTCCACCCCTTTACATGTATATTTTCCACAGTTGAGAAGAGTATTTCACAAATCTCGAGAGCTAAGAAGGCAAGACTTCCAACGGCCAGGTATGCAGAGTTTGATCATTCTGCTCTGCTAACCCAGTAACCCTTGTGGTCAGCTGTTGCAGGCTCCGGTTTACGGTGGCAGGACACTCGCAGTGCAGGGGGGACATGGATCAGGATTAGGCCTTCATTTTGTTTGAACCTTTGAACAGTCGTCAGTTCAGTTCGGCCTCCCTGCCAAAATACATGCATCGAGACAGTTCCAGGTAAGTTCCTTTCCGTGCACCTTTTTTCTAATGTTGCACCGTTGGGAGTTCGAGGGGATTAAGATATTGCGACTGTAAAACTAGGTCAAGTCGTCAAAACGCTATGGTTGGGACCTTGTAGGGTGATGTGTATGAAACGTTAAAATAGAGGTCTAATCGCATCGCCGGTTGGCTGCAAATCTAAAATAGGGAAGCGAAAAGATTCCGTCCTTCTTTAAATTAATAATAAAGCCACTTGCTGACTTGCCACTTTGGGATTATTATGATGGTGGAAAATGAAGATAAAGATGAAGATGAAGTTTTTCACGTAAAATGAGATGATTTTAACGTGTGATTAATTGAATTTTAATTATTATAAACTTAAAAAATGGATTTATCTGATATTTTAGAACAACTTTCATATAGAAAATTTTCATACGAAACACACCGTTTAGCAGTTTAAAAAATATGCCACGAATATCCAAAATTTTATCCTCGAAACAAACAGGGCCTATATATAATTTATCACCTTAGCTGCTAATTTCTTAATAAAATTGATCACCCGATACAAACGGCACGAGGTCATCACTCTCTGCAGTGAGCATTTGACGGTCGTTAAATTGATATCAGAGCAAAGCAAATAAATTATTAAATATTAGAAGACGGGTCCATTACTGCACCATTAAAAAACTTAACATGGTTGGCAAGGCGTCTGCTGAAAATTAACACGATAAAAAACGTGGGATAGAAATCTCTAACGCCTTTGGCCTTTAAAAAATATGGTTGGAGAGAGATTCTATCATACATACATACAACAGTATTGTAGGTAAACCAAACACGTACGACACGCAGTCTGGGCACTAGCTAGAGCAGCAAATCCTTCTTGATTGCTCACGGCATGACGGCTATGATTTAACATGAATTATTCCATATCATTGCTGATTCATCTACTCAACTACTCAGCTATCATTGCTCAGTAGTTTGGAAACAATGATTATTGATTAGTGCGCAAACACATCTGAATCAGGCAGGTGGTGATGAACTGATGATGATTTAAGTTATACTCATGCTAACTTCGCTCTCTGTAGAATGTCTCTTGCTCAATTGTCTGCTTAGCTGACGAGAGCTAGCGAGAGCGATCGAGCGGATATATGACGCGATACATATAATATACGATTTTTTAGAATTGTTCGTTTCCCCAATTGGAATCACTCTGTTTTTCTCCCATGTCAATCTCTTTCACCGTGATGATTCTTGCGCGAGACTTTGTGGTTGGCATATGCATTGAGTGACAAGTTGGATGTGACGATATTTGAATTGAAGAGGCAAATGAGAAATCACAACCTAAAATCTGGTACACACTGCTTTGGGAAAGCAAATTATTGCAGGTACGAAGCCGATTAGTGTCGTTTATGCAGCAAGTCATGACTTTTGGCATGAAAATAAATGCACGCGCCCGTAGTTTCTAGGGTTTTTCCCTTTTTACTGGATTTTTTACAATTTAATCCTTTTAAAAAACTTAATTCGTAAATAGACCCTTGAAAAAACTTATTGCACGAATGATCCCTTTAGATACGCCAGAGACATTGGCGCCGCCGTCCAACATCACGGCGCCAGGACCGGTGGCGCCGTCGGGGTGCCACGGTGGCACCACACGCCGATGTGGCGGTAGGGCGGCGCCAGGGTTGCTGGCGCCCCCCCACCAAGCACGGCGCCAACGGTGCTGGCGCGCTCGTCCGGGGGGAGGGCATTTAAACCCCCGCGGGCCCCACCCCACTTATCCTTCCCAATCGCCCCAGCCCTTCCCAGCCGTCCCGAGAGAGCTGAGAGCGCTCTTTCTCTCCCCTCTCACCTCTCCTCATCAAATCTACTCAATTTGGAGCCCTTTTTCGTGGGATTTCTTGTGGAAATTGAAGAGCAAGGTATACTCCTCCATTCCCCCCTTTTTTTCTCGTTTTAATCGGTGAAATTTGTAGATTGAAGGGTAACCCTAGAACCTATATTTTGTCCAAATTTTTAATTTTGATGATTTAAATTGGAGATTTGTTGAGTATAGTGTTGACTTGAATGGATGTATGGAAAAATTCATGTAGGTCAAATTTTGTAGCTATGTGCTATATGGAGGATAGACAAATTTGGTGTCATGTTAAAAGTTAATTGTAGCTAAATATAAATCTATAAATTTTCATGAAAGATGACAAATTTGATATATTGACTTTAAAAATACAGACGTTTTTTAGTGCTTAGCAAGTTAATTATTTATAAGATAGTGGTTGATAAAATGTCACAACAATTTACTTGGCGAGAGATCATTTTGGTTTTGTAGAATGATAAGGAAGGATCAAACTGGCTATTGTCCTAGGCAGCTACCACCACCGGACGCTATCCATCCCATGTGTTGGTGCGGTGATGAATGTCGTTTTGCAATAAATGATGACCACAAGACATACCACCAGAGGTACTGGATGTGTCGCAATTATACGTATAGTCCAGAGAAGTCTAAGCTCGAGCCTAAGGCAAAGGGAAAGAAAGGAAAGGCGACGAAGCCAGTGAAGGTAATTTGTTATACTTTCGAGGTTGCGATATTGCACTGAAATTTGTAATGAAAATCATTTAAATCGGGGAATGTGCAGGTAGCGAAGATATCGCCTCCTCTGTGCGACTTTGTGGAATGGATTGACATGGAGATTGATCCCCGCGATGCGGAGATGCTTCGTAGGGAACATGAATAGGAAGAGGAACGCCTCGATCATCGTCTCTGACTTGCGACAGTACAGATCATGGAGAGGAAGAAAAAGGAGGAGAGGGAGGTCAGGGAGATGGCAAGGGAGTTTGCGGAGAAGGAAGAGCGTCCGAAGGAGCGGGTGAGGAAGCTGGCTAGGGCATAGCGTGCCAAGGAGGCTGGTCCAGAGGCCGCGAGCAAGGGGAAATATCCTCGATGCACCCAGTAGTTTTATTGGAGTTGTTGGAGAATCTTAAATTCCCTAAGACATGTAATAACGACAGTATTGAAATATCAAGCAGGAAACATTTTAATTTTGAGACTTAAACTCGATGATGTTGCTATTGTACTTTGTTGTGTTTGGATGAAGTGGCGTGAATGTATGCGATTTTGTATGTTTTGTTAGGTTCGAATTTGTGTCATGTTTTGCCACTATTTGTCACGGCGTCCCCTCCTAGCTGGCCTGATTGGTTGCTGCCACCCTGCCTCGTGCGGACGGCCCAGGCTCAAGCCAAAGGTTGGCGCCGCCCCCAAGCATGGTGCCATCGAGTACCCTGGCCACCCCCGACCAAGTCCTGCCTCGGCCAGGAGGTTGGCACCGCCCCCCACAATATGACGCCAGGGCACTGGGCCACATCGACCCCTCTTGCCTTTGCCGGGAGGCTGGCCACTACCGATGGACCCCTCCTGTCTCTGCCGGGTGGCTGGCGTCGCGCCGTCCAACCCCCGACCGTCCTGGCTCTGCCAGGTCGTTGGCGCTGCCCCCAGGGCACGACGCCAGGATTGCTGGCGTCGCCCCGGCCACCACCAATCCTCCTGCCTTTGCCGGATGGCTGGAGCCGCCCCCTCAGGGCGCGGCGCCAGGGCTACTGGCGCCCCCCCTCACCCCCCGACCGTCCTAGGTCGGCCAGGCCGCTGGCGCCGTCCCCCAGGGCACGGCGCCAGGGCTACTGGCGCCCCCACCCCTCCGACCGTCCTGGGTCGGCCAGGCCGCTGGCATCGCCCCCTAGGGCATGGTGCCAGGGCTGCTGGCATCGCCCTCCCCCCCGATCGTCCTGGCTTGGCCAGGCCGCTGGCGTAGCCCCCTAGGGCACGGCGCCAGGGCTACTGGCGCCGTCCCCCACCCCCCCGACCGTCTTGGCTCGGCCACGTCGTTGGTGCCGCCCCTTCCAGGGCACGGCACCAGGGCTGCTGGCGCCGCCCTCCACCCTCCTCCCGACCTTTTCAAACATCATAGTATTCACAATACGAACCATCGCAATATCCGTACAACCAATTTCAACCAATTCAACCAATTCACAATAAGCATATTAATCACCATATCAAGCATCACGTAGTCCAATTCTGTCAAACAAGTGGGACAAGTTCAATTGCACATCAAACATCACATAGTCCACAAATTTGTCACATAGTCCGTACAACCTCAGAGTCCATTAAGCCGACATTTAGCATGATCACAAATATTCTAAAAGATGAGAAATAGTAGAATTTCACCGAAATCACTTCTTCCATTGACGCCGGAGAGCCTGTGACCCCAGAGTATACCTACATTTGAAATTACAATGTCTAGAATATTTAAAAAAACAATGAGGCAAATCAAAGAACATATGACAATAATAAGGTTACCTCTTTGTCCTGTGCCGAGTGGAACGTAAGTTGTATGTCGTGGGCTATGACGCCTGAGGCGCATCGGGCAACTGCGACATGCCTATCTCTTCAGCATCCGGGGCGACGTAGTCGTAGTCGTCGTCGTCGCTAGGTGTAGCCTGTGCCTTTCCCTTTCCCCTCCCCTGTGGATTGTGTGATGATGACGAACCGCCAACTTCTTCACTCTCTTCTATCATGATGGAGTGTCGGGTGGTACTTGGACGCGCGGATTGAGGTAGTGGTGGTGGTAGTCTGCGCGGTTGGTATACGTTGTCCAATCCAACCGACCTGCAACCTAGTCTTGCAGCCAGCTTGCGGCACCTTCGATGAACTTTCTGCATTACAAAAGGATTTTGTTAGGCATAAACCATATGTTGCTTTTTTGGAAGGAATGTATGATCATTTTACCTCGAGCACATTGTGCAATGTGTTTTCTGTCTCCTTACCACCCCTCGGAGATCCGAGGGCATGCCCCATCTCATTCACGCTCCTAAGGAGTTCTGTAGACTGCAAGCATGAGACGATGTGTCTTAAATATTGCAATTCACAATAAAATCAAATTGACAAATGCAAGAGAACTTACGATTCTGTCTCTAAGTGGCGCGTGTTCCATTTGATTACCAATCCTAGTCCGAACGTCATAGCAATCCCGCCCCTCGTCAGAAGAGCGATCTTCCTCTATGTCGGCCTCCGTCCAAGAAGGACATAGGAAAATTCGATAGTTCCTGTGTAGCCAACGAAGATACTCACCGAAATGCTTGTTTTGGTGGATTGGCTCGATGTACCTATCATTCCTTTCCGCTGTCCTCGAAGCATCAATGTATCTACTGTGCTCTAACCCCCAATCCTTCACCTTCTTTGTTTTAACCCTGTCGTACCTTCAAAAGTACAATATGTTGATGTGTAAAACATAGGGTTTACGACACAAAAAAGAAAAAGCGTGAATCAAAGCAAGCTACCTGTGTAGGTCCAATCCAGTTGAGATGGCCTCAACCGGAAATCTTGCCTCTTCCCGAACTGTTGCATGACACGGTGCGGCAGGTGGTACTCAACAGCCCAGAAAAAAAATCAGTGGACATTGATACATGAAGTAATCTGCATCCCGATTGCACAAGGTGTTCAGTGTAAGTGTGCTTGCCTCAGGCGTGTGATATGGTAGCCAAGTGATCTACACATGTAGAAAATTTGTGTTATGTGAGTCCCTCTGACTTAAAACTTATTGATAAATTTCGATTGAAATTTGAAATACTTACATGCCCAGGCTGGAGGCAGTCCATCTCGTTGACGTACTGCTTGTACACCACCTCACTACGAGCATGTGAGGTGGCCGTACTTTCAAATAAGTAGGCTACTGACTTCTCCATGTCTGGCTCAGTGTAGGACCAAGGGGTAAAACTTTGCCTCCACTTCAGCCTTCCCACTGGTAGTCGTAGCCACATCCACACTTGAATCAGAAGTGCACAGCCGCTAAGGTTGGAGGATGGTGCCTGATGACAACAAGCCTCGCAGAGCTGTCTATAAGTCCATGCCAACACCGCTGAACCCCAACTAAAACGCCCTAGATCATTAAGATTGGCTACCAACGGGATCCAAATTGCCGAAGCAATATCACCACCAGCTTTTGAAAAAAGTATCCCTCCTAGCAAATGCAAGATGTATGCACGTGCGTAGCACTCAACACGCCACGGCTAGGCGTCCTCATCAAGGTTTGAAAAGTTCTGACTAAGCCAAGAAAGGGGTATACCGTTCTGCTTCTTCTTCCTCCCTTGCCCCCGCTCAACGATTAGTAGCATGCCAAACAACTGCTCGACCTGTGCAACCCATCCAGAAGTCTCCGTCTTGCCCGTCACCACATGTCCCCGTATCGGGAGGGCCAAGATCATAGCAACATCTTGTAGAGTGATGGTCATCTCACCACTTGGTAGGTGGATGCTGTTTGTCTTAGGCCTCCATCTATCTACAAGTGCTGTCAACACAGGAGCGTTGAACACCGGCAATCCTCTATTCACAACCATGGCCATCCCGAGCAACCCAGCCGTCCTGAGGTACGGGATGTACCGCTTGTCAAACACTGGGGGGGCGTGCGCTCTAACTCGGAGCGGTTGAAGCACCTGCAGAAACATTTTCAAATGGAATAGTTAATACAATGTGAAGCAGATGTTATCGATACTTAGGTACAAATGACTGGATGTCGATACGTACCTTCCCCCGCTTGATCGCAGCCCCGCGATGCCGGGCCTCGTAGTACTCCTCCAAGGCCGGGTAAGTCGGTGTCTCTTCCTCGCCGGCCATCCTGCATTAAGAGAAAAGGAATATATTGTCAGTTACCAATATTTGCATAACATACGATAAAAAATATATGCAACAAACCGAAAACAATGTATATGATATCAACAAAAACACTCATTGACTTCAATAGACCTAACAAAAATTACCTTGCTGCTTTTTTTGGACTTCTTTTTTTTCGGACGCTTAGGGCACTTAGGTTTCTTGTGACCATCCTGGTGACATAACAAACACCTATTTTGCAACGGTGCAGCATCAACTTGAAGACCTGGAGGCGGTTTCCTACTAGAACCACCAAGGCCCGAGTCCATTTCATTCTTGAAGCGCTTCGATCTCCTCTTCCCCCTTGTTTTAACCTTCAACTCCGGGTCTGCAACAAATTCTTCACCATCGTATGGTGGCCACTGTGTAGGGTCGAGGTATGGCTCAAAGCGACTTGCCCATGTGTTCACAACGGCTTTCGACGAGAACTCATATGGCATACGGTTGGGAGATTCTGAATCAATTGCATGAATCCGATAAACATTGATGAGATGTGAGCAAGGCATATGGTACAACAATGGCATTTGACAACTACATGAGTTCCTCTCACCTTCCACTTTGAACAATCTAGCACCGAACCTAACACCCCCACGTGTTATTCCACCCCTCTCAGTGACCTCGTACGTCTTACTCTTCTTATTGAAGCACCTTGAAGTGTGTTTGCTTGCCATGGTGTTTTGCGTCCTCATCTTAATAGCGGCCTTCTCAGACCATCGTTTCCCTAACTGAACGCGTTTCACTGCTTCATCATGTCTGTTCACAAAGAACTCGTTGCACTTCATGAAGGTAAACGATACTATGACTGTCACCGGTAGCCTTCGGATACCTACTAGCACACGGTTGAACTGCTCGGCCATATTGATTGTCATGTAACCCCACCGGCGGCCGTTTCTGTCGTACGCACGGGAGCACTTATCTTTCTCCAACAATTCATCTTCAAGCCATTTACGAGGACCTTCGGCTACAACCAGTCTAAGTGCCTCCACATCTCTCTCAAATATCCACTTCTCGTCAATCTGACATATCCTTAGTAGCTCTTCCATTTGATGCTTGTCCGCACCGTCCTTGTGGAAATTAGCACTAAAGTGTCTCATGCACCAACGGTGGTGAACTAGTGGCAATCCTTGAACAGGAGTCCTCATGGCATTCATTATACCGGTATGTCGATCTGAGATAATACAAACTTCCCTATGCGGCCCAATCACAACATGTCGGACAAGTTCGATAAACCAGCACCAGTCTCGCGAGTTCTCTTTCTCCACCAAGGCAAAAGCTAATGGTACTAGACGGTCCCCCGCATCAGCTGACAATGCAGTCATCAAGGCACTGCTGTATTTCCCTGTTAGGAAGGTTGCATCTATAGCTAGTACTGGCCTGCAATGCTTAAATGCCTTGACAGAAGGACCAAAGCACCAGAATGCACGCATAAATATTTTCTTTGTCACCCCACCAATGTTCACTAGCCTATTGGGATGTGTATCAATATGGTACATCGTACTCGGATTACTCTGCTTAATGGCTTGTAGCAACGTGGGCAAACGGACATATGCTTCACCCCATTCTCCATAAATGAGCTTCATAGCCTCTTCTCTTGCCCTCCAAGCCTTGCCATACTTCACCCTATATTGAAAAACCTCAAATATATATATAGCTAATGCTAAAGCAGAGAGGGTAGGTTGCAATTTGATGACATTGCATAACCTGTTTGCTATGAACTTAGATGTCAACTACCGGTGGCTCCCTGAACCTTCTGCAGTGCCACAACTGTGCCTTACCAACACGTGATATCCTCCACGTGCCACTGGACCTCTTTGTTGCGTGCACCTTCCATTTGCATCGTTTGTGTTTACATTTAACAGTGTACCTCCTATTTGCGATGGAATTCACAACACGGTATGGACGATGGTGCACAATGGCGTACTCCTGGAGCCATAGTTTCAATGCAACCATGGATGGAAACTCCAAACCCTTCTTTAGGCCATCCACCTGGAATGGTTCTGGCAAGTGATCCATGTTGATGCCACCATCTAATATTGCACCATCGGCATGTCTTAGGTCTCTAAACTCAGGAATGTCCGGCTTCCTTCTAAACACCTTCTCGAACGCACGACATTCCTCTAATGCTAACTTGTTATTGTTGGTTAGTGCAGGGAATGGACGGTCATCATTAGAGTCATAAGCAAATTCAACATCATACTGCTCAACACTTGGTTCCTCGCCAACCTCCTCTCCATTGACTTCTATCGAAATAGAATCGTGACGAGCACTCAAGTGCACAACAAAGTAATCAGCTGGATCATAATTTTTGCCTGATACTTGCATCGAGTATTCAGGGTTGCCTTCGTACGATGACCAATTTATGTTGTTACTGACATCTTCGGATAAACCTTGACTTACATCAAGCCTCTGTACTAACTCCTTTTTCAATTCCTTTGCTGCGTCCACACCGTCACTGCTGTGACGTCTCTTTGATGGTCTTGTCTCCTCTAACTCATTTCCAAACAAAGGTCTCTTCTTCTGTCTTTGCTCATCCAACTCTTCTCGTACCAACTCAGTCTTCGATACTGATCTACTTGTTCCCCCATTGTCACAATGTGTAGCCCCACGACGAGAAGAATATGTCACAAAATTATTCTCGTCGTAAGGATAACACGGAGACTTGTTTAGATCCAAATTATGTACGGTGTATACCATCTTTGAAGCAAACACCTCTAGAGATCTAAACTGAGAGTCTTTTATTAAATCAAAATAAATTTCCCAATCCAACTGATCTAGCACCTTCAATACATACTTATGTCCTTGACCGACATTGTACCTCCCATAAATACCAATCTCCACATTATCCTCGGTCCATTCAAGAACATCTTTCACTCGTGACATTAGTTTATCAAAAGTAGGACGGGTGGGAAACAAAATGGTCTTCAACGACATATCCTCAAACTCAACATGCGCACCAACGTAAGGTTCAATCACTCTACCACCGTAATAAACACGAACAAGTCTATCCATCTACACCGAAAAATATCATGCCACTTTAGAAATAAAAAATACCACATCCTTCATAAACTTCATACAAACTGACTAACTAGAACTAATACATAACTTAAATTGTTCCAAAACTACTACTTAACCAAACATATTCATTTCACATCCAACAATAGCATGATTTTCAATAGTGTCATAAACATACAAATATTACAACTACTCCGTCATACAACCCAACCTAGTTGTAGTTAACTTCAAATAATTTTTATCATCCCACCGAACCAATGCTTCCCTCCATATAATAGATACCTAAAGATTCGGCCTAAACCAAACATATTTATTTCACATCTAACAATAGCAAGAATTTTTAATAGTGTCATAAACATACAAATATTACAACTACTCCGTCATACAACCCAACCTAGTTGTAGTTAATTTCAAATAATTTTTATCATTCCACCGAACCAATGCTTCCCTCCATATAATAGATACCTAAAGATTCGGCCTAAAGCAATTTCCCATCAACATAACAATTCTTTCATGTCTCAACTAAAACTTTTCCTCCAACCATCCATCCATCCAACCAAACCACCTAAAAATCAACATTACAACACAATAAACACAATGTACTACAAAAAATCGTATCTCCAACAAGCACATTGCACACATTTAACACTATACTCAACAAATCCCCAATTTAAATCTTCAAAATCAAAAATTTGGGCAAAATATGGGTTCTAGGGTTACCCTTCGATCTATAAATTTCACCGATTAAAACGAGAAAAAAGAGGGGGGAATGGACGAGTATACCTTACTTTTCGATTTCCACAAAAAATCTCACAAAAACGGCTCCAAATTGAGTGGATTTGAGGAGAGGTGAGAGCTCTCTCGGGTCAGTTGGGAAGGGCTGGGGCGATTGGGGAGGATGAGGTGGGGTGGGGCCCGCGGGGGTTTAAGTGCCCTCCCCTGGACGAGCGCGCCAGCACCGCTGGCGCCGTGCTTGGTGGGGGCGCGCCAGCAACCCTGGCGCCGCCCTACCGTCACGTCGTTTGGTGCCACCGTGATACCCCAACGGCGCCACCAGTCCTGGCGCCGTGATGTTGGACGGCGGCGCCAGTGTCTCTGGCGCACCAAAAGGGACCATTCCTGCAATAAGTTTTTCTAAGGGTCTATTTGTGAAATAAGTTTTTCAAAAGGACCAAATTGTAAAAAATCCTGCTCTTTTCACACGAAGACTATTTACTGTTTCACCTATATATTTCCTCTATCTTTTAAAAAATAACTGTATAGAAATAAATATAAATAAGTGCATCATCTCAAAAGTTATTTTTAATAGAAATAAATCTGAACAAGTGCGTCATCCCAAAAGTTATTTTTTAGAGTATTTTCCTTTTGATATTTTGGTGGTGTTTGAATATCTTGAAGATGAAGATGAAGATAAAGATTAAGTGTTTCACGTAAAACGAGGTGACATTAACGTGTAATTAATTGAGTTTTAATTATTACGAACTTAAAAAATGGATTTATTTGATATTTTAGAGCAACTTTCATATAAAATTTTTTTACACGAAACACACTGTTTAGCAGTTTGAAAAACGTGCCACGTGAATGAAAATCTTTATCCTGTCATTTCAAGAGAAACGAACGTAGCCTTTATTCGTTAGAAATTTTATGAATATTTAGTTTAAATTACTTCCAATGAAAATTGCAGACTACAATTTCCGTATAAAATTTGTCACAATCTAAATATTTTTTACTTATGAACCTTGTTGTCTGAAGCTCAAACAACTTAATGATTACTTGAGCATCCAAACTTTTTAAGTTAAAAAGTTGTCCACTATAAAATTGTATCTTGTCAAGAGTTACATGCTTTCATAAAAAATTGTCTTTTACCATTTATATGTGAAATTTATAATTTATTAAGACAAAGATAATTTTATCACCCTTAAGATGGTACCGATGTATTATGGTTTTTATTATAAAATTTAGTATCTTCATGTATTAGGTAATTTGAGGTACCAAAAATTTAGTACCTACAGTTACTGTCTCAATAACAGTAAAACCTCTAATTAAGACAAGCATACCGATACGAGCTCTATGTGTTGGGTAGGAACTTCCCAATCCAGTGTTGGTAAAGCTATTGGGGAGTTGTATGCTACCTCATCCATTTCATAATATAAGACACGCACGTATTTTAAGATTCAACTTTAAAAACATTGGACTAATGATTAGTATAACATAAATTAAATTTTATTTCCTAAAAATGATATCAGGATTGATATTTCAATATATTTTCATATGGTTATAATTTTATTGTTACAAACTTTATAATATAAAAAAAATTATAAGTCAAAGATTAGTTTTGAAGACCATGCTAAATTTGATCAAAGAGTATTACTCTAGGCTCACTGATTGCACCAAAGCAAAGAATGGAGGAGGCTAAGGAGTGCAGAAACCGTATTGCGTGAACTTTCACGCGAACAGAACGGGCACGTGGGTGGGTCGTGCGGGAGGGTTAGCACAGGGTGTGTAGCTCCATCTTAATTGACATATCCTATTATTATAAATCTGAATATAGGATTGTTCAAATTGTAGTACTAGAATGTGTTATATGCTATATATATCTTATTCTAGATTTGTTTTTATGGGACGAAGAAAGTAGTTTGTTTGAGTGGAGTGTGCGAGATTTTTCAAAGATCCTTTTTGCCCATGGTGCATGCATATTTTCACGTATAGAATATTTTTTATTAGATGCAATCACAATATAATTTCTATATGCTGAGTTATTTGATCATATTAACAAAGTCTTACAATTTTTATTTTTTAAAATCCCATTAGTATATTTTTAATTACTGTAAAAACTTTTCTCGTATAATTTTCTTCATGTAGAAAGTTTATGAACTTAAATTATTAGTTTGTAGAAAGTTTATGAGTATAGATTTTTATATCTTGCAGTTTGTAATTTTTTAAATCCCATCACTAGATTTTCTTTAATTACTACAGAAAATCTTGTAATAAAATTAGTTTCCTATGGAAAGTTTATGAATATAAACTTTTCTTTTGTAGAAAGTTTGTGTGTAGAGAATGTTATAATATAATATGCTTTTATCTAAATGGAGAGTTTAAAATTTTGGACAAAAATTATTGATCCAAAGGTATTTATGCTCCCATGGTGGCATGCTATTTTTTCAATCTGCGCATGAAGACAATAATTCTGAATAAATGCACCCTAATTACATGTTAATTACTCAGTGGCACGTTAATTATGTGATGCGTGCTAATTCTTTGTCAAAATTTTTAACCGGAATGGGGGCGTGTGTTCGTGGCAACCGGTAAGCGAAAGGCCGTGTGCTAGCCTCAGTCCTCGGTGGTTGGGAGGTTAATTAGCAGTGGAACCTGATCTATAGACGCTAAAAAAACTCCATAACATAAGTAAAAAAAAACTCCAAGATATGAGGGCTTCGATATGTTCATTTTGTGAGCTAGAGCTAAAATTTATCCCATATATATATATATATATATTTATAAAGTGCTACTGTCTGTCGTAATACCTCCAAAAACATCAAAGTAATCTCACATTTCATGAAAACATTAATGTCTGCAAAGATTTTTAAAAATAATTATAGCTGTGGATAGGAAAATATAGTATTGATCAGTGTTATCTATGAACATAGCTAGGTCCTCACGACTAACGTACACGACGGTGATTTCTTATCTGTCAGCGCCTATCATTATCATTTATACCTACGAGTATAGTACTGATGTACATTCGTGATAAATTTCAATGTCTTTCTTTCGTCCTAAAATAAATTAATCTCGTACCAAATACATTTTAATATAATAAATCAGAACATATGTCACATTTTATGAGGTTGATTTATCTTAAAAAAAACCTCTAATAAACATAATTAAATTCAAGTCAATACTGCTCTCATGTACCACCACACCTATCGGACCATTATTTCGTTTTGACCGCACCCAACTGCACGAACAGCATGAGCTAGTACGTAAGTCGTCGGTGAGTGAGACAACACGCATGAAGCCTCGTCGAAACAGCAGCAGCGGTATATGGCGGTTATTAATTAAGTCGGGGTCGCCGGAGCTAGCTCGCTAGCTAGCTTGCTATATATAGCGCGCGGCGGTTGCGCAGGGGCGCTGACGAAGTGTCGCCGGCGACGACCTTTAATTGCATGCCACGGTGCCGTCCATGGCTGCCCCGACCTCTTACCTTGATCCCGTCATCGTTAATGACGGACCCAGAAAAAAATTAGAGACCAAATCATAACTATATGGTCCTATTTAGTACGGCTTTGGATTTAAATTTTTTAAGCTGTATATTTATAGCTTCATAAATTCAAATATCTAATTCGTGATTACGTTGATAACATTTGAATAAATTAATTTGTTTTCATTTTAAATAAAATATAAATTTTAAACAACTATACTTTAACATACAAATATCAAATCTAGTGTGAATTTAAGATGTGTAGTTGTATCAAATAGGACTTATATAAATAATATTTTCAATAAAAATATTTTTTTATTTTTTAATTATATAGAATTTCAATGAATCATCTGCATGAGCCCAGATGGACTACAAGAAAATTGAGATTATGTTATTGTCAAAAATGGGTTTCAGTAAGTACCATTCTACATATGAGTTTTATTAAATTGTTACTCAAATGATGTGTCATCACTTGAATATTGTTTTGAAAAAAACACGAGATTATTTTTGTGATTGTTTTATAGTTTTATTGGGTGGAGGGCTCGCGTTGTACACACAAGGAGACAAGTAGATGGTATCTCCTTAGAGATAGTACATTTTTCTCTCTAAGATAATGAAAAACCTTATTTTTCTATGTTCGACATGTGGATCCAAGCCTATAGTAGTATCCCTTTATTTTAAAATAAAATAATCTTTTTATATAATATAGAGCACCTTTTTCAACTTTAAATCAGTACTAAAGGAACTGTCTCCGTTACGTATTGTTCTCAAATCTGAACTACTGAATATTCATGGATGCGATCGTGTACGTACGTCGCTGAGGATTTTTACAGCAGTGTAGAATACCTTTACCAGTCTGACATGATGCTCCTTTACTTTTCAGAGCGTCTTGTTATAATATTTGTGTCTGCCAGCTATGGCTGACGACGCACGTTATATTAACTTCGGAGTAATAGTCAACTTCCACGCTTGATTCTTAATGTTGACCTAAAGTCACTAACTTCAGAAGTACCACGTTAATTAGCCCTCCATCATTATCGATCATCATGCATACTTTTCCGGGGCTCGCAGCCTCGCAGGATTGTCAGCAGAGTGAATTAATTAATTAACTGAAGTGTCAAGGCTAATTAATCAAGCTGTCAAGAACATTGCGTGCCCATTTTCGTTCAAAAAAAATTGCATGCCCACATATTCCAGCTGAATCAATTAACAGTAGGAAATACGTATAAGGTTTTCCATTATCTTAGAGAGAAAAATGTACAATCATGCTGTCAACAATGTGCATGCATGCTATTTTACACTGATGCCATTTCTCTTTTTCTTTTTTTTTTCTGATCAATGAGATGTGAGACAACTTTGTCCTTTGACTTCTTTAGTAAGATGTTTTATTAATTATACCTTTAGCTGTAATGTTAGGTTTGCACGAGGAGGGCGGCCGCCGGAGCCGGCACTGGTACTCATCGCCACCAGGCTGGCGCCGTCGCCGATCTGCTCTCTCAGGCACTGCAGCGTCCGGAGCACAACGTCCGTCGTGCTCATGCCTCCGCCGCCGCCGCCGCCGCGCAAGTCTACGTTGAGCGTGCAAGTCTCTTCTCCTCCCGTCGCCGCCGCTCCGGCGCCGCCGCCGCTCGTCGTCACCTCGATCTCTACTAGGTCCTCTCGCTTCGTCTCGTCGCCGGCTTCCGGCGCCGCCGTCGCTATCTCGCCTTCGTCGTTCTTGGCGGCGACGACGGCGGGGCGGCTGGCCAACCGCGCCTCCAGCTCCCGGTTCTTCTCCTCCAGCTCTGACAGCTTTGACTCGAGAGACTTTACGTACTCTCTTGCTCTTATCAGTATCGACGTCTTGTCTTTCTGCCATTAAAAAGAGAAATAATTGAATCAAATATTAGTCAAGATCACTAATCAAAAGATGAAAATGTTCATGAATAAGCATGCACATATATACGGCACGTGTAATACGTACAAATGTACGTATTGGTACGTGTATGTATACCTTGGAGCCGGGAGGGAGGACGGCCTTGAGGGCGAGGAAGCTGTCGTTGAGCTTCTCCCGCCGCTTGCGCTCCGAGATCATGTGCTGGAGCTGGTTGCCGGACGGCGGCGGCGCCGCCTCGGCCGCCGAAGCCGACGTGGCTGCCGCCTGCTGGTAGTAGTACTGGCTTCTGTACGTCGCCGCCACGTGCATCTTGGCGAGCACTGACATGGCCGTCTTGAACATCCTCTGCCCGCAAGCTCCCGGCTTGGGCAGCTTCCTCGGGCGGAGGTGCCGCGCGTAGCGCCTGAACACGCCGGTCGCCGGCGTAGTCGCCGGCAACTCTGGCGCCGGCCGCGAGAGGACGGTGTATTGGCCGTGCTGCGGCTCGTAGGGCAGCAAGGGTAGTGGCAACGGCGCCTGCGAGGAGACCTCCGGGTAATGGAACCCCACCGCCGCCGACGCTGGGGCTCCGAGGATGTGCGTCGCCGTTGCCGAGCTCTCCGGGCTGCATGAGACGGAGGCGGAGCGGAAGGAGGCAGAGGAGGACGACGAGGAGTACTGGAAGCTGCCGGCGCCGGCGTGGTGCGCCGACGAGGAAGCCATGAGGAGGTCGTCCACCATGGAGGCGCCGTCGTACACCGCCGACTCGTCATCCATGCTCATGTGCATGTTGATCTGCACATCATTAACCATACCTACCAAATTATCCTATCATTTCTTTGATTTTATGCATTGCTCTTGATCATATCGATCAGATCAAATTAAGCTTGCCTGGTTGAGGTGTAGCTGAATCTGCGAGCTGACCAGCTGTTGCTGCTGCTGAAACTCTACTGGGCTGCAGCTGCAAGCACGAGGTAGGTAAACCAACTGATCAGCCAACCACTCAAGAACAGAGACGATTAATTTACAGATGATATTATCGTCGTCGTCGCGATCAATCGATCGATCGTGTCACGGTGATCATATCATCAAGATGTTTTAATACGTACCTGGCAGCGTAGTCGCACATGAAGCCGTTGTTGCCGCCGGCGGCGTTGGCGTTGGCGTAGCCATGGATCCAGGTGCTGCTATCCTCCATGATTTGCTCGTTAATTTACACCACTTCACCGGATCGATCAGTTGCTCAGGCTAGCTCGATCGGTCGAATTGAACGATCTAGCTATATATATGTGTGTAGATTAATTCGATCAGCACAGATATGAGCACTTGTGGTTGATGCTGCTCATCACCATACACACAGGCGTATATATACTAGTAGTAGCTAGTTAAGATCGAGCAGGATGCTACATGTATATACACAGTTAGAGATGCAAGAGTGGTAGCTAGGCAGTGTGCATATCTGCGTATTTATAGCCAACGTATTTATAGCCATAATGAAGCCGCAGCAGCATGGGGCAACAGATCGATCGATCGATTGACCACACAATGACTTGTACTTGCTAACCAATTAATCCACGTGCTAATTAAGTTCGAAATTTCCGGCCGGATCGGATCAGCGTGCAGAGCTAGCAAGATGACTGTGATGAGTGAGAGTAGATTAATGGCTATTTGGGAGTTGGTTTTTTTTTCCCTCAAAGGAATATCGATCCTCTCTTTTCTCTCATGTCACCAAAATAATTTTTTAAAAATATTTATAAGATAAATTAATATGTGATATATTATTTTAAAAAACATGAATGTCAAGTTATAACAAAATAAAAAAAAATTAAACTTTAACTAGTATGCGTATATTCACAGTTGTAATTATCATGTTTTTTAGCTTGTAGAGTTTGAAATTTTGATATTTGTGAAGTGATATATCGTATATTAATCTATCTCGTGAGAAAAAAAACTTAAAAAAACAACTATTTAGATGTGGCATAAAAAAAACAAGGGACGTACGGCACCTTCCCTCGAGTGAAAAAAAATAATTTCCCGGCAAATAGCCGGCGAGGACGTCTCGAGACCGGCCGGTGGCCCTGGCCGCCGTAGGATGTATCCATCAATGATATGATCTCCCAAATATTAA
Source organism: Oryza officinalis (assembly GCA_008326285.1). NCBI lineage: Eukaryota > Viridiplantae > Streptophyta > Magnoliopsida > Poales > Poaceae > Oryza > Oryza officinalis. The sequence continues at coordinate 12,332,788 of BDMV01000003.1, read as the reverse complement.
GGGCGGATGATGTAGTATATATGTGATCAGTCCACGGTCAATTTGGTTTGGCTGGATGCATGCGAGAATGGAGAGAATTGATCGATCGAGCAGCTAGCGTCCGGAGCCGGGAAGCTTTTAGGATAAGACGACGTTTCGGATATTCAGAGATCACATCATCTTCGTCGACACTGCCTAGCTATCCCCGTTCTAAATATTTGACAGAACTTTTGGATCGTTGTGGTAGCTAGCTATAACGAAGGATGGGAGGAATTCCAGTCTAGGTTGATTTTCCGGTGCAACGTTTAGAAAATTGATGATGATGATGATGATTAGCCAATTGGTTGCTAATTAGCCGATTAATTGGTAAACCTAGCTTAGCATCTTATTCATCATTCATTTGGAATCCATTCGGGGAAGTTAAGATGCATGCATAGAGAAAATCTACGGTACATATATTTCGTGGGCGGCGACACACAAAGAGAGCAAATTAGAAATGAGTTTGTGCAAGTCGTCACAGTACATGACGATGACTAATCCCAACAAATTAACGAACCAACTAATCAATTGTATGAAAGATTATCTAACAAAAACCCACATGAGACACTGTTTTCTTTCAAAGAAAAGCATGTGAAACACGTGACTAATAGTAGTGCAGCAATGTGATCATTGGAGAGAGGGTTCAACAGATCGCTTGATCACATTCAACGGCCAGGATAAGATCAGTCACCTACCGACCTACCTACTAGTACTCCCTACGTTCCATATATATAAGACAGTTTGAAACTTAAATTTAATCAAGTTTATAAAAGAAACAGTAGCAATCTTTATGTTAGAGGATGTGTACCCTGGCTTATCCCTACACTGTGTGAGTGTTGCCAACTCCAAAAAGTATGCACGGAAAACGAAATGTTCATTAGCACGTGATTAATTAAGTATTAGCTATTTTTTTTTCAAAAATGGATTAATTTGATTTTTTAAGCAACTTTTGTATAGAAACTTTTTGCCAAAAAATATACTGTTTAGTACTTTGAAAAGCGTGCCCGAAAAAAAAACACTGTACGGTGTTATGAACACAACTAACGAACTCAGCCTAGATGATATACCCATGGAGTATGCCCTGAAATTCACACTTATAGTGAAAATTAAAGGGCAATAGGAGGATGTTTTTTTCTTATGCCAACCTCTCTATATACTAGATGATATTTCGCGCGTTACTGGGAACTGTTATAAAATTTATGTTTATAAATTTGATGATAAGAAATTTAGAAGGCATTGAGTATATATAAAAATGCTAGCTATATGTTAAGTCAAAATAGAAATATATAACATTATCATTTATAAGAAAAACTTGACATATAGAAAAAAGAAAGATGGTATGATGATGATAGTATGTTGATATAGTGAATGATCAGTTATTGGACAGTTTAGTGATCAAAACAAAACATGGTATAGTTCATTTTTCTTTAACATGATATAGGGACAATAATAAATGTGTGGGCTATCCTATATATGTGATATATTCATCAAGCGCGCGCGCGCACACACACAAATTAAAAGGATAAAAGATATTGGTGATAGATCGATACATAATATTGGTGGCCTATTGATTGTCTGATTAATCAAGGGTTGTGATGGGGAGGAGTAAATGCATGTGATGAAACATGTTTCATTTAGAGAAATCGAAGCCAACCAAAATGAATGCAATTGTCAATAGTGAAGTGACTTTGGAATGATATTTGTAACGCCCCGCTTTTTCGTGAGACATTAATAAAAATCTATTCGCAAAAATTCGTTCTTTGAGTGTGAGACTAAGTCGTGCTGTGGATCTCAATTCAAATCTCTCCTTGATCCCTCTCCTCAACATCGAAAATCACCTCCTCGAAAATCCCAAATCCAAAATTCGAGCCCTACAAAATCAAAATTTAGAAATTCGATCCTTCCCTTCCTTGAACCCCTTGCCAAATAATATTCTCAATTCTAAAAATACCAAATTCCCACCTTGAGTCCCCTCCTTGACTCCTCTCTGAACCCTTGAGTTCAAATACCCAATTCAAATTCAGCTCCAAATTCTCAAATTCAATTCCACTGCAAAAGTCTATTTGACGTCCCCCACAAGTTTGGGCTGCTTCCTCTCAGTCGGCCCATCTCCCCCTCGTGCCCCCTCTCTCTTTCTCCTGGGCAACGCCACCCTAGCCACGCCCGCACGGCTCACGTGCCGACGCGGAGCGCCGTCCTCTTCCTCACGCCCGTACCGCACACTTCTCTCTCTCTTTTTTTCTCTTTCTCGCGTCCGCTGCACTAGCGCCATCACCGCCCATTAAGCTGCCCACCATTTCCCGCGCACTCGCGCGACAAGGCCAACCGGCAGGGACGGCGCCGTCACCCCACCCCGCCGCGGCGACCGCCTTGTCTCCACAACCTGCCTACCGCGTTCTCCTCCTTTTCCCGACAACGCCGTCGTCATCCGTGGCCTTGCCGCTAGCCGCCAACGCCCGGACCCAGAATCGCTGATGCCTCTGCCGCGGCTTGCTGCTCTCTTCTTAACCGCGCTAGGCACCTTTTCCTCCAAGCCACTGAGCTCATCACCTATTTAAATCGCATCCCTCCTCCGTCCTTTCCCCTTTTCCTCCTCGTCGAAGTCCCCCGCCGTCTTCGTCCTCCTCGCCGGCCAACAGCTCCTCGACATCAAACACGCCACGGCCGTCCCCGCTGTCAGCATCCCTCTCTCTTGCCTCTAGGTTCGCCGCCGCGAATGCTTGTTGACGGTCGTTAAGTGCAAATATAAACCGTCAACTCCTGCATGGTTAATAAAAGATATAGTATCAAAACATAGTGGTAGGAGTTTTATACTAACCATTTCCACTAGTTTTGGTACATATATGTATGCAGGTCAATTAAGGACAAAATACACCCGCCATGTGACAAAAATGAACCTCCGGCCAATCACTTGCGAGTATAAGGATTGAAGGGCCCACAAGTTAGTTGAAACCGACTTAAAGTGGGGCCAAACCATCCTAACTGCCATAAGGGCCCACCTGTTAGTCTCCTAGCCAAGGGAGAAGCCAGGAGGTAGGGCCCAAGGGTTGGCCGAATCAGGGGTTCGGTCGAACTACCATCGGCCCCTCTCATCCTGGCCTTCCATGTGTAGGGTGCTGATGGCTTCCCAATGATGGTTATGGGTGCGTCGACCTCCACAACCGCCTTACAACCACCATTTGGACACTATATAAGGAGGAGGCTTCACACACATCAAAGGGCACCAACACCAAGAGTAGAGTATAACTCACTTATATTTTATACTTTACTATGATAGTTTGATTAGAGAGTAAGGGGAAGCTTCGAAAGGAGTGCCTCGAAATATTGGAGTTTTCTCTGAGAATTTTACGGTGGAAAGCCGGGTTGTCGGCATTCTTCCAACGGAGTTCTGGAGAGGAGCCGGGATTGTCGGACTTCTTCTCTCGCTTGTACCTCGACGGATGCTTCCTTTTATAAAGTAAGTATTCGAGTTTTCTTATGTTATTTAATTAATTTCTTTAAGTGAGATATATCCTCATCGGTGCGGGTTCGTTGTATAGTGCGCAGCTAAGTGCTCTAGTACTAGGACTCTGGATAAAGAAGGAAGTTCCTGCGCAAAGGTAGAGTAGTAATTAATAATAGACATGGTGTCTAGGTTAGAAATAACTTTTGTTTGTTGTGTGCCCCACGAAAAGTGAGGTAGGCGGCAGGTGGTGATAGACCTATCCGTCCTTTATATTTCTCCACGTTCGGGTACATCATAGAGCTCAAGGCTGGACTCTGCCTGGTACACCCTACGGGAGGGCCGGTGCCCGAAGCATGTGATAGAGTTTTACCTTTAACTTAACTTAATTAATTAAAAGACATAGGAATCCTCTCTAGCCAACTATAGGTTGTTTTGTCCTTGGGTTGAATTCTAGTTAGTAGATATACACACGCGTTCCTCGTGTTCGATACCCTTTGGCCACCCTAAGGGGAAATGCTCTAAGGTATCCGTGCGCTTGCGAATTTATCTGTGAATGTAAGAAATACCAACAACGCCATCCTCTACTGGAATCGGCTGCCCTCCCTTGCTGGCATCCCGGCCCCATCTCATTGTCGGTAAGCTCCTCGTCACCTTCTTCCTCCTACCGCACGGTTGCACACTGCCGTTGGCCTCTCCATCCCCACACCGCTCTCCATCATCTCCCCAGAGAACGGTAGCGGCTGCTTGCCTCTTTTTTTTCTCCTCACCGAGCTGCCATTACCACCTCCGCTTAGCACCACCGCCCGACCGCCGTCGGCCACCGTCGTTCCCCTCCCGGAGAATCCGAGCCGATAAATCAATTCGTCGTGATGACCTCTAGCTGTTGGTGCCAGTAGCTCGCTCCGTGTCACCGCCGTTCGTCGGCGTTGTCCCGTCGTCGTCAGTCGTCAGATTGGCCGCCCAGCCTCCTCTCCCTCCCCATCCGACGTGGCAGTCCACATAGGCTTGACCGAGTCAAGCCGACGCCCCGTTAGCACCCTCCCCCTCTCAGCGCTCGTGGGCCGAGCCCACCGGTCGGCCCTTCCTTCAGCCTCCCGCGTCGGCCCACTCCCTTCCGGCCTCTCTCGCCCGCGAGAACCATCCCGCCGGGACGTCGGTTTTTGTTGTACCAGGCCGCTTCCTCGCGCCGGCCTGCTGGGCCGCACCACTCCGCTGGCCCATGGGCCAAAAGTCCATTTGCGCCCCTCGGCCTCGCTCGTCCCAACCGACTGGGCTGTTTTCACTCGCCTGTGGTGTTGGGTGTTAGTCCATTGGTTTTGCTGCTGTTGCTGTTGTTGTTACTACGGCTTTCGTGTCATCGGTTGCATTCTCAGGCCGTCCTGAGTTGCAACCTAAGTTATGGTAAATAAGTACTCTATTTAATTTAAGGATTGCAATGATTCATAATTGTCATCGTGGGTATCAGCACTATGTCCTGGGACTGGTATCGATATCGTGGTCTCGTACGAAGCGGTTCGCGTCGTTTTTCCTATGACACGCTCCTGTCAGGTACCGTTGTACGATGGTGCCGGATCGGGTGTGACAATATAGGACGTTAAGCTTTAATTCAATGGACTAAAATAATTAAAGTATGTGAAAGCATCACACATGATCCAGAGAAAAATATTAATAACTATACTAAGTGGGATCAATGTATGACTTGCTCTATGCCTCGACCTCTCTTAAGTCCATACATACCCATTTGTTGTTTTATATCATAATATTTCACAACACCAAATCAGTATCACTAAATCACAATGGAATATTGTTGGCGCCAAAATTTGGTAAGGTTCTTTAGTGAATTCAGTTAAGGATATAATACAATCAGCCAATGAAAAACTTATCTAGAAGAGACTGAGTTCAAGAAAGAATCATGAAGATCACAACATGACAGCTATAAATTAGGCAAGTTTTATATTTACAAAAGTGTGTTTAGTGTCTGATCAAGATTTGTATCTTTTCTTTTATCTTTAGGAAAGTGTGAGTCGTGTCCAATAGGACTTTTATCGGCCTATACACTCAGGGTCCCTTTAAATTATTTCCACAGATCAATATACATCTATATTCGGCGCATCACCACCCTCTTTTCTGAGATTTTTACTACCGGCGAAACTTGGCACCTAACGCGGGGCTGCATCGGCTTCGATCACTGGCGAAGGGGTAAGCCCTAAGTTCTACTGGCCCTGACAATTGTATCGGCTATATTGGCCTTGTTTAAGGCTACATCGCTTCGATCTCTTGGATTTCCCTGGTTCAGTCGGTATCTTTGCTTACTCGATATCTCGATTCTATCTTTAATTGCATTGTGTTTAGAGACGCATCGGTTTAGTTGGGACTTTCTCGGTTAGGTTTGATCTTCTGGCTTAGTCAATATATCTCTACAATCACAATGCTATTTTAGATAGATTCGTTATATCCATCACAATAGATAGATTTATCGGCTCATTGAGTATTCGATTATCATATACAATCTCGTGCTGCATCGGTTAGGTACGACCTACTAGATTATTGATGATAATCTAAATCTTGTTAAGCTGATAGGTTCATGCTAATGTTTTATCGGAGTGGTAGCCGATCTTATTTGATGTGTTAAATTTTTCTTTGATGGTTTTACTATCTTAGTTAAATTTAATGCATGACCACTTTGATCGATGTCATATCGGCTTACTTAAATCTATCAGGCAGTTATCAACCTTATGCTGCATCGATTGGGTTCGACCTATGGGGGTTGTGGTTGTAAGTTAGATTTATTTAAGTTAGTAGGCATCAATCATTGTTTCATCGGGGTTTCAGCCGATAAGTTATCTAAATGTTGCATCGGCTTATATGGATTATATACAAGTTGGTTTTAGCCAATTGCAGCAAAGGTTTTATTGATTACTTAATCATTTGGATTTAATAACATCGGACTTCTAGCTGATATATGTTTTAACCATCGAGCCTATATCTAATATTCTATATCAATATCAGTTGTTTGGTTTGTTGGACATTTGCTTCATTAAATCTATATCGGCTGACTAGTTTATTGGATATCTAATTTGTCACATTTATATCAGCCGAGTGGTTCATTATCTTATTATATTATCCTCAGCCGATTGCTTTTATATCATTATTTATCTAAGTGTCAGAATCTATATCGGACATATAGCCGATTGGTCAAAACCTTATCGTCATCGGCTAATATCTTTACATCGCCTTATTGGCCGATCGGCTTTTTGGTCATCAATATATTTATCCATCTTGTCAGTTGCAAGATCAAACTGACTGGCACGCTCACATCTAATTAAAATTTAGGATCTGCACTGGAGCTAAGCAGATCTTGCAGGCCATTGTGTTTGTCTGACATAGTTCGTATCAACATAGCTTTGGCACCATCGAGCGGACGTGAATTTTTCATCAACAAATATATATGTTTTGTGTCAAAAATATTTTCATGTATTTATATAAAGCTGATTAATAAACTGTTGGATTACTTATAACAAACTTAAAAACTCCCTATACTACTAATATGTAACAGATCCAGAGAGTAGCCTAATAGCTTGATTTCTACTATTCCCATAAGGCCAACTAGCATGGTGGCTCGTGCAAATTATGCGGCTAGCATCGTTTTATTTTTCCTCACATAATACCATACATATTTTCACATTTTATTATTAAAATATATTAAAATAATAACATAATTTTAAATCCGTACTAACTTGACCAAACTTACCAATATGTAGTATTCATATCGTATTGTAAATATGTGATAGTTAGTAATTATTTTTTAATTTTGAATTTCAGTTATTTCTAAATTGTATTCCTATATGAACTCTAGACTACTCTTTCAATATTTTTTATTTTTTAATTCCATATTTCCGTTATCTATAAATTAAATTCCCATATGGACTTTACACTCTTCTTTTCAATATTTCTTATTTTTTAATTTCAAATTTTGGTTATTTTTAAATTGTATTTCTGTATGGACTCTACACTCTTCTTCTAATATTCCTTATTTTTAAATTCTAAATTTTAGTTATTTCTAAATTGTATTCCTTTATGGACTCTATACTCTTCTCCCCATCTTCGTAATTTTTTTAATTTTGAATTTTAGTTTTTTCTAAATTGTATTTTTATATAAACTCTAAATTCTACTTTTATTTTTTTATTGTTTAATTCTGACTTTTAGTTAGTTCTCAGTTCCTATATGTTCTTTTAATATTTCATAATTTTTTAATTTTGAATTTTAGTTATTTTTAAATTGTATTTATATATGGACTTTAGACTCTTTTTCTAATATTGTTGATTTTTTAATTTCATATTTTATTGATTTTTAGATTGTATTTCTATATGGACTCTAACCTCTACATTTAATGTTTTTATTTTTTAATTTTGAATTTCAATTAGCTCTAAATTGTATACATGTATGGACTCTAGTCTACTCTTCCAATATTCTTTACTTTTTTTAATTTTAAATTTTAGTTAGCTTTAAATTGTATACATGTATGGACTCTAGTCTTATCTTTCAATATTTTTTATTTTTTAATTGCGAATTGAAGCTATTTTTAAATTATATTTTTATATGAACTATTTTTTCTCTAATTTATATGAGAATTTGTAGATCATAAAAAGTAAACGTGAAGACTCTTTTTCTACTACGAATAGATTCTCTAGCCAGCCAACCACCTGTCATAATTTCCTACAGGTGCCGTACGGTGTTGAATACTAGTAGTAGTACTCCGTAGTAGCTAAGGTGCGGTACCCATCTCCTACACAGTGTGCGTACACGCTTGCTATCCTCATACATACACACACATACATACATACATACACACATATATATAGCCTATATAGTTAGAATGAAAAGTTTGATATATATGAAGTCATATCATTTAGAAAATAGTAGCTTTTAAATTTCTCTCATACTATAATTTAATTTTGATCATTCATATATAATATACATTTACAACCTACGAACTACGAAGTACAGTTGTTGATATAAAACTAAATGTACATTTAATCATGACATCAAGAAAAATAATAAGCAATGAATTTCTTATATATTTGATATATAACCATCCAGATATCCTAGACAATTGTAATTTGATATCAACTATAGTGCTTAAAATATTGTCTGTTTAAATATCACGAGTGACATGATTTATAAATTATTTTCTACAAGTTTTTTTCTTATTTTCTTAAGTATTACTTAAATTATTCGCTGCAACACGCGGATATCCATAGGTTAATCCTATAAGCTATCCTAGCCGTGGCCGAGCACGTACGTTAGGTATATAGCAGCTGCCACGAAGAGACCGCCGTTGAGTTGAACGAAGAAAAGTCGATTATATTTACGTCATCATCTCGTCCCGGTCAAACACTCCCGCGACCCCATCCGCCGCTGTCCGCGTGCATGTGTGGCAGATGGCTACGCTACCACCCAACAACATCATCCGGTGGTGGTCACGGTTCGTTGTCTCTTTTTACTCGCGCAGGATCCAGGCTAAAAATATCATTTTAAATTTGGAGCACTAATTCTTATCGTTGTCCAATTTTGATATAGTTTCGTAACCAAGACGTAACATACCAAAAATTCGAAATTCGAATTTTTACTTCAGTTAAATAATAAAAGTATGTTTTCGAGTCTAAATTGAAAGAAAATAGAAAGTAAAGCCCAAACATAACATTTTTGGTTGGTTATAAACTAAAATATAATTTTTCTACCTTTTAAATATATATTTAAAATAAGAATACTTAAGGGTAGGTGAACTCATTGAATATTTAAAAATAATTGGTGCAATATAAAATCACGAGAAAATTCATGTAGGTACTTTTTAATATACATATATCACTGGAATTTTGGTATAAAATAATATGTACATTTGATACCCAAATAATTAGGCCAAAACAGTCAAAATATGAGTTAATACTAAACCCTAATTGGCAAAACCGACACATCTCTCATATATGTATTTTATCACATGGAAATATATATGGAACATAATTTATTCAAATACTAGCTTATTTATCATGAATTGATATAATTTTTCTAGAATTTATTTTATTATTTTTGACCTCCTAAAAATTCAATCTATTTTCAGCTTGGCCTATTTTCTTTATTTTTCTGAGAATAAACTATAGAGTATTTTTGAGTGCAACCAAGGAAAATGGAATCTAGGTGTTTTTAACTACCTCCAGAAAAATCCGCCTTTATTTATCACACACAGAAATTAAGTTATAGAATTAAAGAGAAGGGAGAAAGAAATACATATGGCAAAATATTTTGTGAATCATCTGTGCAGTAGATCATCAAGAAACCTACCCATTTCTCTCTGCCATGTGGGGCCCAGCCCTGGTGGGACCCACCTGTCGGTCACACAACTGTGCCACCTCCTCCTCCAAGCCCTGGAACGGCTGCCACGTCGCGGACACGCGCCAGCGCTCCAGTGCGCCACCTCGCCGTCCACCGCAATTCCGATCTCCTCTATAAATAGCACCGCTTTGCCCACCGACGAAGCTTTTCATCCTCGCCGCGTTCCACCAAAAACCCTAGCGAGATCGTCTCGGGAGCTCCGAGAGTGAACTCATCTTCTCTGGTGCCGTCAAGATCCACCACCGTCGCCGTCCTTCTTTGGTGAGCTTCGCCGCAGACCAATCGTGGGAACACGATCCCCTATCCATGCCTAAACCCTCTGTACCTTCCTCCTTGTTTTGACGCAGGTCGAGCACCTTGTGCTAAGCTCGTCGGCATCCTCGGCGTCTAGAGCGCCGTCGTGGACCGCATCGCCGTTCCTATCGACCCGGTGGACCACTGTTAACAACGGATTTTGGTAATCGACTTGGAAAGGAAAGAGGAAACCGAAGCAGAGAGGAAGGATTGAGTTGGAATCGGATCAGGCTTTGTATCGGACCCAGTAACCGTATCGGACTTGGGGAGTGTTGCTATAAAGGGCATATCGGCCGATACGGATTTGGTTTGGTCATGGGCCGATGCGGGATTGTGAGTTGACAGTGTCAACGTGGGCTTGGTCTGGGCTCGAAGTAAGCTTCAAGGAAGTTGCCAAATAGAGATAAAGCTCGGTTTTAGGCAATTGTATCTTGTAAATTAGGTAGTTTAGATCTAATCTGTGGCTAGAGTCTGCCGCAAAGACTTGTTTGTTAGTTGTAGATAAGATCGTGCCCTACAAGGGTTTTGTTGTAACCTCGGGTATAAATATCCCGATAGTTTGTACATGTAACTCTCTCTCAATCAATCACACAACAAAATCAATCTACTTTCGGCGCATCGCCAACCCTCGCAAGAGGTCTTCTTCGACGAGTTCTTGCTTCCTCGGAGCAGAGGTAAGAACTCGTCCCCGACGATCTGCATCGTCGGGGCTAGTGTGTCGTTTTAGACACATTAAGCCTTGATGATGTGATCGTCGATTATCATGTCTTGGATAGTTTTGACGGGTATCTCGATTAAGCCTTGCCAGCGGTTTACTCGCTTTAGGGTTTATTGCCGACTATGGTTTAATTTTCATACTTGGCTAGATTATTCAATGCATCTGTCATCCCCAAAAGCAATCGACGGCTTGATTTTCTTTGTGTTAAGTCTCAATTCACACTTTGAGTTGCCATCGACCTTAGTCCTGTTTTGAGATCTAACACAAAGCCTGTTTTCGGTTGTAATTAAGGATAGTACCGGGGTTTTAGCCGGTCTTATCTAACGTATGCAATTGCTTTATATTTCTTGCATATGTTTGCCACTTATACGTGCAGATCGATGAGTATAAATATGTCAATCGTGAAGTAATCTTAAGATTTCTTTATGGTTGATGTGTTTATACTAGCCGATTGGCTCGTATAAGGTTGCACCAGAGTACTAGCTGGTGTAGCTACCTTTGTCGTCCTTATCGGCCGATATTATTAGCTGAGGTTTACATATCAATGAAGGCCGATAAGATTAGATTCATGTCTTATTCAGTTTCTAAGTGAGCCGATATAGCTTTGCCCTATCGGCTGGGCTATGACAATGTGTCATCGGTCTACCGACCGATCGGCCATTGTTTTCTGACTTGGTTCGCTTGTTTCTTGTTGATTGCAGATCAAATCAACTGGCACGCTCTACTTACGACTAGGCAAGCCATTTGGACCTGCACTGGAGCTAAGCAGATCTCCCAGGCCGCCGTGGTAACGCGGAACCCGTTTGGTTGCTGGACGGGTCGAAATTCTGCGCCAACACGCTTTTGGCACGCCCGGTGGGACCTCAAGAACACAAGCTTCTCACCAGCAACAAGAACACCTCGAGATGTCGAAGCAGGCCGAGATCGTCGAGGAGAACGTCATTCCTGTGACCGCCGACCAGCTCAGCGCAGAACAAAAAGCTGAGATGGACAGTCTGGTCGCGCAGTTCCAGAATATGTACCTGCAAACATATTCTAGGACTCGGCAGGGCACCTTGATTCAAAAGTCCAAGGTGGTCATGCCGAGTTCTGGAGATGGAGCTGGAACGTCGGTGGCGGCGCACGATCACGCCGTCAAAACTGAAGACACTGCAGCGCCGACGTTGCAGGACCGAATCGACTCCGCAGTTCACTCTGCGCTAGTCAACCAGTCGGGGATCCTGGTGAACACGTTGACCAATACGGTCAAGTCGATCCTGGATGGTTCAATCCATCAGTACAAGCCTCAAGGCCCGATTTACCTGCCAGAAAATAAGTTCCCTGCCTATCGGACCGTGAGGAACGACCTGAGCGCGCCTCAGCCAATAGCGCCGATGCCACCTCCATCGGCGCAACCAACAACGACCCTGCCGCTGGTCCTCACCAAGCAGGCGGGAGGAAGCCCTCAGCACATCACGGAGGAGCAGTACGCTCAATGGACCAAGGGGAAGCAACCGGTGGTTGAGCCGATGCAGCAGGTTCCCGTCCACCAGCCATCGGCCGGACAACCGCAAGCCCCGGCGTTCAATAGTCCTCCACTTCAAGCTGCATACAACGTGCCACAAGGCTATCAGCAGTACACTGCAGGGCAGTACGGCGCGCAGAACCTGGATCACCACTATCAGCCGTACTCCCCCAGGCACTATCAAGCAGAGGGCCTCCAACAATCCTACCAGCAGGACCTCCCGCATCGGCCCGCAGGTGTCACGCCCCAAACTGGCCCCAGGCGGAGACCAGGATAGAGTGGTCCAGATTGACCTGTATGCCTGTACCAGTCCCAGGAAATAGCGCTGGTACAACAGGAAGACTGAATATCACAACAACAGCGGTCTCTTTATTTTAAGAGTAGGATTACAACCAGGGTTGGAACTGCGGACAGAACCCGAGTTCACAACAGCATTACAAAAAGGCGGAAGCGGAAAGCGGAGACTAGCCCTAGGCCACAAGCAAAGCCTTGGGGAAGGCCGAAACCCTACTACTGCTCGAAGTCTGCTTGCTCCTGGAAGAACTCTTCATCAGCAGGATCCACCTCTTCATCTTCGAGAACTGGGGGGGGTTAATTTTATAGAGCAAGGGTGAGTACAGGAGTACTCAGCAAGTCCGGGGAATTAAGTGTTTAATACAAGCTTCGAGGGAAAGCCAGTTATTTTTCACAACTGATTTTAGTTTAAGACTTTAGAAACGTCTAAGTGAGTGCTTCTCAACGGCACGGATGAGAAGGTGCGTCTCATCCGGCCGGAGCAGTGAGATTGTATCGATTGATTCTTGTCGGCACGAGAGGCTCCCTGCCAATCGTTCACCGACCCGGCTGCACCAACAGCCACAACTCACGCACCTCGGTACGAGAGGCTCCCTGCCAATCGTCACCGACTCCGGCTGCTTCAACAGCCACAAGTCAACACATCGGTACGAGAGGCTCCCTGCCAATCGTCACCGACTCCGGCTGCTTCAACAGCCTTAAACCAAGCACGGAACGGAAAACCTCACACCAACAGCAGTTCACAAGGTGTTCATTAAAACTACGCTAAGGAATCACCTCACATCCGCCCATGACCGTGGGCACGGCTGTTCGAACAGTTGTTAACCTCTGCAGAGGGGGTACACTTTACCCACACGACGTTACTAACCCCGAATCACCCAGCCCGCGACCCTCGGTCACGTCTGGCGACCTTAAGGCTTTCACGACAAGGCATTTCGAAAGCCGACTCAGGGTCATCTTATGCCAACGGGAGGGGTCCCACGGACCAACACCAGGTTAGGTCCCAGACCATACTGTGCCAGGAAGCCCAGGGGTCCTCCCCGACACCACCCCGGCGAATCCACTTGTCCCTTGGCATCAAGATTTCCCTGGCCTAGCTAATTACTCAGCCAGGGGCGTCCCATATCACCCATGTGGTCGTACTTGACATATGCTTGGATGTAATTCCCAAGGAAACGGTCCTTAGTGCGAGAACGGGCAGACCGTACCTCCAGTACGTCTCCCGTACCGCGAGTTTTAGAAACTCACTTTAATTTCAAGACACCGACCCAAGTGTCGGGTTTTCCAAGCATTTTGTAAACTCAAGTTTTACCCTGGTGATCAATTTTAAGGTTGAGGGGAGTCCCGATATTCGTACGCGAGGTACGGATACCGAGGCATCGCCTGAGGGGTGACAAGGGTGTTAGGGTATTCCAATATCAAGGAGGGTGAATGCAGCAATTGGGTAGGGCCTGTCGGTCGTATTGCAAACCGAGGCCAAGTGTCAAGTGTAACCTAATTAATGCACAGTTTGCGAAATTAAAATACTTAATTTAAATTATAGGTTCAATTGATCAAAGGTGACTTGCCTTGCTCGAGATCCTGAGCTTCTTCCTCGAAATCCGCGCACTGTGGGTCTTCGGGCTCCGAGACTACACGCGAAACGAGACGACTCAACAAAACGATAAAAAGAAGCCCTATTAATGACCGCTAAGTGTGCCATTGGATAGATCTCGATTTTACGGATTTACAGGAGGTGGAACGGAGTCAATCGGACGAACGGTTGAAAAGATATGAATTTCCGAAGATTTAAGAATTTTCTGGAATAAGAAAAGGAATTATTAATTCCCTGGAAAAAGAAAAGGAGGAGGGATGAAATCTAGACTTTGTTTTGGGCGGCTAAGGGCAGCCCAAGTGAATAGAACGGGCGCGGCCGAATTAATTGGGCCGGCGGCCCGAAGGGAATCGGCCTAGGCCGAGCAAGGGAGGCCGTTGGGCCAGGGGGGGGCCGATGGGCCGGCCGATGGCCCAAAAGAGTTGGCCCACGGCCGATCGGCGCGCGGGAGGGAAATGGCCGATGGGCCTAGTGGCCGATGGGCCGGAGGCCGATTGGCCGATGCGGGCTGGCGGCCGAAGCCGACGACGGGAGCCGACGGGTAGAAAGCGGCCGAGCCGACGGCGGGAGCCGACGGGTAGAAAGCGGCCGATGCAGGCCTGGCGGGAGCCGACGGGAAGAAGGCGGCCGATGCAGGCCTGGCGGGAGCCGACGGGAAGAAGGCGGATTAAGCCGACGGCCGACAACGCAGAGCTCGGCCCGAGCGGCGGCGGTGGCGGCGGCGTGCTCCGGCGAGGGCGGCGAGTCGGAGGGGGCGGACGGCGTCGGTAGGCGCCGGTGGAGAGAGATGAGAGAGAGAGGACGAGTCCAAGGCTCGGATCGGAGCGGGACGCGACGGCGGCGGTTTGAGACGACAGCCGACGCCGACGGGGGAGAAACGAAAAAGGGGTAACGGCGCCGGTAGAGGGAGAAGGCGAGCGACGGCGGTCACGGCGGTGGCCGGAGAGGGGTTCTACGGTTGGCTAGCGGCTTAAACCGACGAAGGGAAAAAGAGAGGGGGAGCGGAGAGGAGGTTTACCGCGGCGGGGCGGCAAGCCGGGAGCGGGGACGACGGCGCGGGCGCGGCACGGCTCCGGGCCGGGGAAGAGGGCGGCGGAGATGGCGCCCGGAGCTCCTTCGGGCGCCCTCGGCTGCGGCGGCGGCGGACGGCAAGGGCGGCGGCGGCAGCGAGGCGGAGTGGAGCGGGCTCGGGTGGAAGCGGCAATGGCGGCCGGGGAGAGGGGATTTTATAGGGGGGCGTTAGGCGGTTTTGGGGGGGTGAGGACGCGGAGGTCGGTTCGGCCGGGGAGAGGCGGTGGAGCGCGCGGGAGGGGACCGGCGCAAGCGGACAAGCGGCGCGGCAGGGTGACGCCGGCGCCGGTCGGGAAAGGAGAAAAGGCAAAGAAAAAGGGGCCTTGCCCCCTTGCCGAAACGGGAAGAGGAAAAAGCGGAGAGGGGGAGGGCGCGCGCGCGCGCTCGGGCAGCGGCGCAGGGGCCCGGCTGACGACGGCGGCGGTCGGACGGAACGGCGCCGGCGGGAAGGGGAGAGAACGGGGAGAGAGAAAACGGGAGCGGGAGAGAGAGAGAGAGAGAAGAGAGCGGAGCGCTCTCTCTCTCTCGGCTCGGCACGACAGGCCGCGTGGACCGGGCCGGGCGACGCGCGGCCCAGCAAGGAGAGGGGCCGAGCGGGAGGGACTGGGCCGAGGCGGTCCAGGGAAGGAAGGGGAGAGAGGGAGCGGTTGGGCCGAGCGACGGCCCGAAGAGGGAGGAGAGGGGACTGGGCCGGCAGCGGCCCAAGAGGGAAAAGAGAGAAGGGGACAGGCCGAGAAGGGGAAACAGCCCGGGGAGGGAGGTAAAACAGACTTTTTCTGAGGGTTTGGTTTTGGGAGGATTAGGGCTCGGATTTGAAATCCGATTTCGCGGTTTTCTCCGGGATTGAAGTGAGAGGGGAGACACGAGACCTTGGCACACGACAAGACTCCACCGAAGAGCAAATTTTCGCAATTAGGGTTTTTAGCAGATTAGTTTTCCCGCTAACGCCGCGACAAAACGGGCGTTACAGCAGGATACTGGGCTGACATGATAGCCGAAGTGATGCGAGATCAATTCGGCTTGAAGCCCAAAGAGAACTCTACAGTGTATCGGCACCCGTATCCCGAGGAATTTGACAGGGTACCGTTGCCAGGCCGATACAAGATCCCGGATTTCTCCAAGTTTTCGGGACAGGACAATGTCTCGACATATGAGCACGTCAACCGATTCTTAGCACAGTGCGGGGAGGCATCGGCTATCGAGGCGTTGAGGGTGAGGTTTTTCCCTCTGTCCTTATCAGGGTCTGCATTCACATGGTTTTCTTCCTTGCCCTGCAATTCCATCAGAGGATGGACAGATCTGGAGAAGCAGTTTCATAGATATTTCTACAATGGTGTACAAGAAATGAAACTATCGGATCTGACTGCCATCAGGCAGCGAATGGATGAATCGGTCCCTGAGTACATACAAAGGTTCAGAGATATACGCAACAGATGTTATAGTCTCAGTCTGACCGATTCCCAGTTAGCCGACCTGGCATTTCAAGGATTGCTAGGGCCGATACGCGAGAGGTTCTCCTCTCAGGAATTTGACAGCCTCGCTCAGCTGGCACAACGCGTATCGGCCCACGAGCAGCGATTCCAGGAGGCGAAGAAGTTCGCGAAAAAGGTTAACACCGTTTATCAGTACGCCTCCGACGATGAAGACGAAGAAGACGCTGATGTCGACCTAGCCGAGTGGGCCCGGATGAAGAAATCAACAACTTGCCAGTGGGCCAAGAAAGGAGATAAAGAGGATAAATATGATTTCGACATCAACAAGGCCGATAAGATATTTGACCTGCTGTTGCAAAAAAAGCAGATTCAACTGCCAGTAGGTCACGTATTGCCATCGGCTGAAGACATCAAGAAGAGGAGATATTGCAAGTGGCACAATTCCTATTCACACCATACAAATGAATGCAAGATCTTCCGGCAACAAATTCAATCGGCCATCAAGCAGGGCAGAATAAAAATCGATGATGCCAAGCGGCCGATGAAGATTGAAGGCCACCCGTTCCCAGTCAACATGGTGCGGGCGGACAGGGCCGATGGCGGTGGTCATCGGACCGGCAAACGGCCTCATCAGACCTCTGAGGGTTTGATCAGAAAATATCAGCGGAGGCGGGAGGAACAGGCTCAAGACCAAGCCAGTCAAGACAACTCCTACGACCCGCACTGGGAGTGCGAGTTTTTCCGCTTCTGCTGGAATGAAGGGATGAGGTTGCCATCTATCCAGGAATGCCCTGCATGCAGTGGTGCAGAAGATTTTTATCAGGGCAGCTCGAGCAGACAAACGCATCGGCCGGCCAAGCAACGGAAATCCGTGCATGAAAGGCTGGGGCCGATGCTCCAAGATCAAGACGATGAAGATGAGGAGCAAGTCCAGAACCCCCAATGGTAGTTTGTAACGGCGGGTTCAGAGGCTGAGGAGGAAAGAACAAATCCAAGAGCAACAAGCTGAGATACCCCATCGGCCAACCAAGACCAGAAAAGAGTGGAGAATAAAATCCATGGTGGCCAGGGCCGATGAGGGTATCTCCAATACAGCTCAGGGCGGCTCAGCTTCAAAAGGTAAGAAAACGGCATCGGCGCCTGTTAACATGGTGTTTATATTGCCGGCAGAATACAGTGTGCAGGCGGCCGATGAAGCGATGGCTGATGAGGGACAAAGTTCAGCCAGGCTACGGTTGTCACCAGACCAAGCTACATTCGACAAGCCAGTTGACGCCAGCTACAGACATCTTCGGCCGTTGTACATCAAAGGATTCATCAACGGGCGGCCGATGACGAAGATGCTGGTCGATGGTGGCGCAGTAGTCAATTTAATGCCATACACAACCTTCAGGAAGCTTGGAAAAGTACCTGAGGATCTTATCAAGACAAATATGGTATTAAAAGACTTCGGTGGCAACGCATCCGAGGCGAAGGGGGTCCTGAACGTGGAACTCACCGTGGGCAGTAAAACAATTCCCACCACCTTCTTCGTCTTCGATGGAAAGGGTTCCTACAGCTTGTTGTTGGGACGAGATTGGATCCATGCAAATTGTTGTGTCCCTTCAACAATGCACCAATGCCTCATGCAATGGCAAGGGGACCAAGTCGAGATCGTGCAGGCCGATCGGTCAGTACATGTCGCCAATGCCGATCTCGCAGTTTGGGAGATGGAAGGAATCGACTGCTTGTCCGGGCGAGTCTGGGACGCCGATTTCCTCAAGGTAACCGATTGCGACGTCGAGGCGATTGAAGACCAAGACCAGCGGTTACTTTAGCAAATATGCACCATCCGCCGTTGACAACAACCCCTACACAGACGACGCGGTGGATGAGTTAGACGGCAAGTTGGGACAAGGTTTTACGTCGGCCGATGAATTGGAAGAAATTGACATAGGAATAGGTGATAGGCCTAGGCCGACGTATGTAAGCACTAATTTGCCAAAGGAATACAAGAATAATTTGATAAATCTTTTGAAAGAATTCAGAGATTGTTTTGCATGGGAATACCATGAGATGCCAGGATTAAGCCGATCGATTGTAGAACATCGGCTACCAATCAAACAAGGCTATCGGCCTTTTAAGCAAGCTCCTCGGAGGTTTAAGGCCGATATGCACGAAGCCATAAAAGCAGAGATCACAAGACTTTACGACGCCAACTTTATCAGGCCCTGCCGATACGCGGAGTGGGTCTCCAACATAGTTCCGGTATTGAAAAAGAACGGCAAGCTAAGGGTATGCATTGATTTCAGAGATCTAAATAAGGCGACGCCCAAAGATGAGTACCCTATGCCGTTGGCCGATTTGCTCGTCGACGCTGCTTCTGGGCATAAGATCATTAGTTTCATGGACGGCAACGCGGGCTATAATCAGATCTTTATGGCTAAAGAGGACATTCATAAGACAGCCTTCAGGTGCCCAGGGGCAATCGGCCTGTATGAATGGGTCGTCATGACATTTGGTTTAAAGAATGCTGGAGCTACGTATCAGAGGGCCATGAATTACATTTTTCATGATCTTATTGGCTCTCTGATTGAAGTTTATATAGACGATGTCGTCGTAAAATCAAGAGAACATGATACGCACTTGGCCGATTTACGCAAGGTACTAGAAAGGGCAAGAAAATATGGTTTGAAGTTGAACCCTAACAAATGTGCCTTTGGCGTATCGGCCGGTCAGTTTTTGGGTTTCTTGGTCCATGAGAGGGGGATTGAAATCACACAGAAGAACATCGATGCCATCAAGAAAATCAAGCCTCCAGAAAACAAGACCAAGTTACAGTCTCTGCTTGGCAAGATCAACTTCGTCCGGCGTTTTATATCAAATTTGTCAGGCCGTATAGAGCCATTCACTCCACTGTTGAAGATAAAGGACGACGAAAAGTTCATATGGGGTGATAAGCAACAGAAAGCGCTGGACGATATCAAAGAGTATTTAACTTCTCCGCCGGTCTTAATGCCCCCACAAAAAGGAGTTCCATTTAAGTTGTACTTGTCAGCCGATGAGAAATCCATCGGCTCAGTCTTGGTTCAAGATGTTAACGGCAAGGAAAGAGCTATTTTTTATCTCAGCAGGAGAATGTTAGATGCTGAGACAAGGTACACACCGGTCGAGAAATTATGCCTTTGTTTATATTTTTCATGTACTAAATTGAGGCATTACCTGCTTTCCAACGAGTGCATAGTGGTGAGCAAGGCCGATGTGATGAAATACATGCTATCGGCCCCTGTGTTGAAAGGACGAGTCGGGAAGTGGATCTTTGCTTTAACAGAGTTTGACCTTCGATATGAATCGGCCAAAGCGATCAAAGGACAAGCCCTGGCCGATTTCATCGTTCAACATAGAGACGACTCAGTTGCATATGCAGACATTGTGCCGTGGACGTTATATTTCGATGGATCCGTCTGCAGACACGGTTGCGGTATCGGCCTAGTCATCATATCCCCTCGGGGGGCAAGTTTTGAGTTCGCCTTCACCATCAAGCCTTACTATACCAACAATCAAGCAGAATATGAAGCGGTGCTGAAAGGCTTGCAGTTATTACAAGAAGTCGAGGCCGATGCCGTGGAAATCATTGGTGATTCACAGCTAGTAATTAATCAACTTTCTGGGGAGTATGAGTGCAGAGACGATATTCTCAAAGTCTATAATGAGGAGTGCAAAGAGTTATTACACGGTTTCCGGATCGTAACAATGAGGCACATACCCAGGAAGCAGAATTTCGAAGCCAATAATTTAGCTCAGGGGGCATCGGGATACAGGCCGATGGCTAAAGACGTTCCAATTCAGATTGCTCTCGTGCACGCCGATGATTGGAGGTTTGATATCATTGAGTATTTGAGAAACCCTTCCCAATCGGCGTCACGAAGAATGAAATATAAAGTTTTACACTATGTCTTATTGGACGATAACCTATATTATCGGACGGTTGATGGTGTCCTACTCAAATGCCTAGGTCCTGAGGAGGCTAAGACCGTTATGGGCGAAGTGCATGAAGGGATTTGTGGCACCCATCAATCGGCCCATAAAATGAAATGGCTGATGAAGCGCGTCGGATATTTTTGGCCAACCATGCTAGAAGATTGCTTCAAGTATTATAAAGGATGTCAGGATTGTCAGAAATTTGGAGCAATTCAGAGAGCACCGGCATCGGTTATGCATCCAATCATAAAGCCGTGGCCGTTTCGAGGATGGGGAATAGATATGATCGGCCAGATTAACCCACCATCAA
The DNA here is from genome assembly GCA_008326285.1 of Oryza officinalis. NCBI lineage: Eukaryota > Viridiplantae > Streptophyta > Magnoliopsida > Poales > Poaceae > Oryza > Oryza officinalis. Next base: position 12,311,756 of record BDMV01000003.1, on the reverse strand, counting down.
GTAAGGGACACAAGTATATATTAGTGGCTACAGATTACTTCACAAAGTGGGTTGAGGCCGTTCCTCTCAAGAAGGTTGATTCCAAAGACGCTATTCAGTTCGTCAAAGAGCATATCATATATCGGTTTGGGTTACCTCAGACAATAACTACAGATCAGGGATCAATCTTCGTGTCTGACGAGTTCGTCCGATTTGCTGACAGCATGGGCATCAGATTGCTCAACTCTTCCCCTTATTACGCGCAGGCTAATGGGCAGGCAGAGGCTTCCAACAAGACTTTAATCAAATTAATCAAGAGGAAAATTGACGAACAACCGAGGCAATGGCATACAACGCTGGTCGATTCCCTTTGGGCGTATCGGATGGCTTACCATGGTGCAATCCAAGTGCCTCCCTATCAACTGGTCTACGGGCATGAAGCTGTACTGCCGTGGGAAACTGCCATCGGCTCAAGAAGGATTGCTTTGCAAGACGACTTGACAGCCGATGAGTACCATAATCTTATGGTTGATGAATTGGACGATTTGGCACATGTTCGATCACGGGCCTTGGAGAAAATCAAGCGTGATATAGATAGAGTGGCCCGTCATTATAATAAAAAGGTCGTTGCTAAATCGTTTGAGGAAGGAGACCTTGTGTGGAAATTGATAATGCCGATTGGTTCCAGAGATAATAAATTCGGCAAATGGTCACCTAATTGGGAAGGCCCTTTTCTAATTCATCGATGTGTTCCTCACAATGCCTATCTGCTCAAGGGATTAGATGGCGAGATTTATGGACGAGCTCTCAATGGCAAATACTTGAAACAATATTATCCCAGTATCTGGATTGACTCATGATCGGCCCTCTAGCCGATTTATGATTACAGCCGATGTAGTCAAGCATCGTCTTTAGATGGCCGATAAATACTATCGCCCTTAGTTCAAATTTCAGAATATGAGCCCTCATCTTCCAAAATTTGGGGGGCATATATACAGGAATCTTCAAGAATTTTTCAATTTTCAAGGATTCTTCAAAATTTGGCAATTGACTTCGGCTTTCTGGCCAATGCGATTGTTTATACAGGAATTCTCAAGGATTGTTCAGTTTGGCGATTGACTTCGGCTCTCTGGCTGATGAGATTGCTTATAATGGGATTGTTCATGTTAAAGATATATATGTCTGGAATTTTCAAAACAAATTCGGCTGCACGGCCGATAAAGGGTAAGAGGAATTCAGAATCAATAAATTAGGCTGGAATTGTCAAAACAAATTCGGCTGCATGGCCGATAAGGTGTATGGTTATACATTATAAAGTAACATATGCTACATCACCCTATGAAGTCTGCAATAGCAGCAATGGCTTTACGACGGATTTGCTCAACGTCTTCGATAGCCTGGGCATCATCGGCCTTCGTCCCTGGGATTGGTTTCAGTGATTTGCTTAGGGTCGCGAGGTACTTGGCCGATGCCTTGAGCTTTGCCGTCTGATCTTCTATGATCTTGGGTGATGCAGCTATCCCGGCTTCGACTTCCTGGATTTCTTGGCGTGTAGCGGCCAGCTTCGATTCTAGCTCTGCCTCGAGGCGACGGAGTTCTTCAAGCCTATTTTTCAGCACGATCGGCTCCACCGCTAGCTCGTCCAACCTGGTCTTATCGGCATTCACTTGAGCTTTGCTAGCGGACAGAGCCGATTCCAGTTGTTCGCGCTGTCGTCGCTCTGCAAGTCTTTCCTTTGCTCTGAAAAGCTTGAATCGGTATTGTTCCAGGAAGATGGCCGGCGTAAGGATTTCCATCAGTTCATCTTGGATTTCTTGTACCCTGACTCTGATGGAGGAGCAGTCTTCTACCAAACACTCCAGCGAGGCTTCTAGCCGATTCCCAATATCGGTCAGCCGATTCTTCAGATCATCAGAGATTGGTGCCCTGGCCGTGCTGGGTAGTTCCTGATCCTCATTATCAAGGAACTGGCCGATATCGAAGGAGAACATATCGGCTAGGTTCTGCAAATATCAACATGGGTGAGGTTGGCCTTGTCAATCAGGGATCAGCAGAAAGAGGATCAGGGTAATCACGGTTACCTGTGTTGGAGCGTTGGTGGTGCTTACATCGGCCTTCCTTTGCTTTGTCGGCATAATAGGCGAGGGGGCTGGCCGATGTGGTGAAGGTGATGGAGCCCTAGGCTGAAGAAGCAGGAAATGGGTGAATAGGGTTATGTGATTGGAGAAATAATGCAAAAAATTAACTCTTACCGAGACAGTCGGAGAGGGTGGTGGAGAAGGAGAAGGGGTTCTCAATCGTGCCTTGGCTCGTTCGCGTCGTTGTAAAGTTGTTTTCTTGGATCTTGGCAGAGGGGCCGATTGAGTTCTCTCCTTCAATACAGACGACACCGCAGCCTGAAAAGGATAGGAAGTTAAAGTGTGACAGTGCGAGAAGATTATGCAAATACAAAGAAGAGAGTATATTGACCTTGCGAACTGCGTGCCTAGTCCTTCTTGGTTGTGGGGCATCATCTTGGTCATCGGCCGGTGGGATCTCAGCGGTTTCGGCCGATGGCTCTTGGGTGGTTTCGACTGATGGATTTTCTTCTTCGTGGGTATCAGCCGCTGCTGCATCGACCTCCTCCTCCATCACTTGTTCTTCGAGGAATTCTTCCAAGGAGGGGTCTAGTTCTTCGGCATCGGCCTGGTCATCAGCTTTGGCCTTCTTGCTGGCTTTCTGTGATTTGCCTTTGGCCGGCGCCTTCCTCTTGGGGTTTTCTTTAAGCATCGGACCTTGGAGAAGTGATGCCACTTTTGGGGCAGTGAGGCCGATGATGGATTCCAGGACAGTTGACCCCGATGGAGCTATGGCTTGAGCGTAGAAGATCTTCCGTCCACTGTTGCTCACAGATGGAATCGGCTCATCCGGGACTTGAGGGCTGATGCCTTGGATAAGTTCTGTCACATAGAACCTGGCCGATTGATGAAAGATGTGAGCGGCCCACTCTTGCCACCAAGTTTGGAAGTTAATGTGCACGAAGGCACTCAGATGCAGCCGATCGCAGTCACCAAGATTGGGGAGCTCGATTTCCATTGCTTTGTTCATGATCAGGGCCGATGGGACTGTGCCTCTGCTCTCTAGGAGCTTATGAAGATACAAGCTGATGGGAAGTTGTCCGAGCCCGCATTGTCTAGCAGCTGTCATTGGGGTGTAAAACTCATAAGACAAGCTGGTACTCCTTCCCTGAAAGACGCCTACTGGGAGCAGGCATGGAGTAAGGCCGATCATGAATAATTCTCTTGATTCCATGTCATCATTTATTAAGCTCAGTTGCAGATCATCTGGAAGCTCAAAGTCTTGGTCCGATGTATAGACAAACATATCCATCCTGGCTGATGGAGGGCCGGTGAAGAAGCGGATGAACCATGTAGCCATGTCATCGGCCGATTGATCTGCGCCGGGGTAGATGGAGGCTGCTTCCCCGTAGGACATGCATCTTCTGTTCCTGGGGTCTTCGTGATCGGCATATTTGGATGAAAAGCGAGAATCTGATAGAGGTGGCCGATCAACCATGGTGTTGGTGTATATGGTTAGCCAGAGTTGAACGAACCACCATGGTCCTCCATGAGCCACAGTCTGTTTTAGCATCAAGTCCTGTGTGGAAGCATGGAGTAGCCGATATGTAGCTCCTAGAAGGTATCGGCCCAAGGGGATTTGTCTCTTGTCGACCAAAGCTTGAGCCAAGTGTTGACAGTTTGTAGTGGGGCCACAGGTCGATCCGCAGAAGACAAATCTCTCCAACCACAGTGTCAGGAAAGCTACGTGTTCTCGCTCTGAGACCGATCCTTGTTCCATATGTTCAGAGATATATCCGGACCAGCCTCCGATTTTCTTGGTCTTCAACTTGTGACTGCTGTTTACTAGGAGGCTGAAGGGGTTGATCTCAGAGCTGATATCCAATCCTGTGAGTACCTTGATATCTATAAGGGTTGGGGTCATCGGACCTTGCTTGAACATAAAGGCGTTCAAGGTACTTGACCAGAAGTAGCTGGCAGCTGACATTAATGGCTCATTCTTCTTGGTATCGGCCAGGGACAGGGTTATGCATTGGCCGATTCCAATCTCGTCCCAGTGGACTTGTTTGACGGCAGCGATCCTTTTGTGCCAGGTCCTATACCCGTTTAGCTTTGATGGCCATGATCTGAAGGTGTGCTTCCACACCGAGACTGTGGGTTTGGCTTGCCTGAAAGGAATTCTGTCTGTTTCGGCGTTGATGAGCCAGGTTGGGTCGCAGTCGCCCATGGGGCCCAGGAGAAAGCGATGGGACTTATCATCGGTGGGAATCAAGATTTGGTTTTTGAAGACCTAAAATGTGAGAACAACGATGAAAATATAAGGCCTGAGGCGGGCAGAAAGTAAAGACCTAATTTGGGGAAATCGACGGAAAGGGTAATAATGCGGACTTTGAAGGAATTGACTTACCGCAGGGATCTCGGAGGCGTAGAACGGGGCGGAAGCCATCGTTGTTGGAGGGGTCGCTGTAAAGGGGGTCGATGTTGACGAGACGCCGAGGGGTCGCCGGAGTTGAAGAACACGAGGAGTTTGTTGAATCGGCGGCGAAAGGATTCGAATCTGGATCTGTGCGGTTTTCAGGTTAGACCTAGCAAAAAGTCGATGAGTTCCCTGGAGCTAATTCCGCCACATTATATAATGAAGCGGAATTGGGGGGCATGTGTTAACGACGGATTTTGGTAATCGACTTGGAAAGGAAAGAGGAAACCGAAGCAGAGAGGAAGGATTGAGTTGGAATCGGACCAGGCTTTGTATCGGACCCAGTAACCGTATCGGACTTGGGGAGTGTTGCTATAAAGGGCATATCGGCCGATACGGATTTGGTTTGGTCATGGGCCGATGCGGGATTGTGAGTTGACAGTGTCAACGTGGGCTTGGTCTGGGCTCGAAGTAAGCTTCAAGGAAGTTGCCAAATAGAGATAAAGCTCGGTTTTAGGCAATTGTATCTTGTAAATTAGGTAGTTTAGATCTAATCTGTGGCTAGAGTCTGCCGCAAAGACTTGTTTGTTAGTTGTAGATAAGATCGTGCCCTACAAGGGTTCTGTTGTAACCTCGGGTATAAATATCCCGATAGTTTGTACATGTAACTCTCTCTCAATCAATCACACAACAAAATCAATCTACTTTCGGCGCATCGCCAACCCTCGCAAGAGGTCTTCTTCGACGAGTTCTTGCTTCCTCGGAGCAGAGGTAAGAACTCGTCCCCGACGATCTGCATCGTCGGGGCTAGTGTGTCGTTTTAGACACATTAAGCCTCGATGATGTGATCGTCGATTATCATGTCTTGGATAGTTTTGACGGGTATCTCGATTAAGCCTTGCCAGCGGTTTACTCGCTTTAGGGTTTATTGCCGACTATGGTTTAATTTTCATACTTGGCTAGATTATTCAATGCATCTGTCATCCCCAAAAGCAATCGACGGCTTGATTTTCTTTGTGTTAAGTCTCAATTCACACTTTGAGTTGCCATCGACCTTAGTCCTGTTTTGAGATCTAACACAAAGCCTGTTTTCGGTTGTAATTAAGGATAGTACCGGGGTTTTAGCCGGTCTTATCTAACGTATGCAATTGCTTTATATTTCTTGCATATGTTTGCCACTTATACGTGCAGATCGATGAGTATAAATATGTCAATCGTGAAGTAATCTTAAGATTTCTTTATGGTTGATGTGTTTATACTAGCCGATTGGCTCGTATAAGGTTGCACCAGAGTACTAGCTGGTGTAGCTACCTTTGTCGTCCTTATCGGCCGATATTATTAGCTGAGGTTTACATATCAATGAAGGCCAATAAGATTAGATTCATGTCTTATTCAGTTTCTAAGTGAGCCGATATAGCTTTGCCCTATCGGCTGGGCTATGACAATGTGTCATCGGTCTACCGACCGATCGGCCATTGTTTTCTGACTTGGTTCGCTTGTTTCTTGTTGATTGCAGATCAAATCAACTGGCACGCTCTACTTACGACTAGGCAAGCCATTTGGACCTGCACTGGAGCTAAGCAGATCTCCCAGGCCGCCGTGGTAACGCGGAACCCGTTTGGTTGCTGGACGGGTCGAAATTCTGCGCCAACAACCACTGACTAAGCCACTGCGCCAGGGTCATCGCCTAGGTTCCAGGAGCAAGAACCCCAAGAAAGATCAAGCCGAGACGCTGCTGTTGAAGAGATCCTCTTCGTCTTCTCCATGTCCGACCGCCGGCCATCGCCGTCGATTTCTCGTCCTCGGGTGAGTTCCGGTGCGATTCCTCTCTCAGGTAGCAACCCTAGAGCTTCCGTAATCTCGGGCATATGTCACTTTGGCAGGAGATTGGCTGTTCCTCGCTGTCGCCGTTGCCCTGCCTTTTTCCGCCGCCGCTGGAGTTGTCTTCACGTCGCCGCCGCTGTCCAAGCTTCACCGAGCCCAGCACGACTTTAAGTGAGCATCCACGACCCCCGTAGATGCATGTGCATGCACGAGATCGCACCGAATAGCGCTAGAACCCAAGATGCCTTAGCTAGCCGAAACACTCCGCCGCTCACCTCGTCACCGGCATTGATTCCGATCACCACAGTCAGCACCACGACCACCGACGGGTTCGCCAGCCTCTTCTCCACCTTTTCTCTTTTGGCCGCACCTCGCGAAACCCCGCCATTTGCCGCCGGCGTCGACGACAATCTCGTCGGCCGCCGCGTCCAGCCGCTACCCTCAATCTCTCCCTCACTGAGCCGCTGACATGCGGGCCCCACTGCATATAAGTAGCCGAGGTTTAATTTGTAAGGGAAACAAAACCCTCTGTGCTAATGTGTAATTGTGTAACCTATGACATGCGGGACCAAGGACCTATTAGCAATTAGTCAGAAACCTGAGTACTCTTAGTAAAGAAGTATTTAAACATGTGCTGGGGACTTCGGGTTGAAACCTTGGAAACCCAGGGACTTTTCTGCAAAAGTACAGAGGCTGACCAGTGGACCCTTTACCTTTAAAATTTGAAAATATTAAAGGAAATATTCAAAACAATAATTTTACAATAGGAAAATGAGTGAAATTTGTAAAATGCATATAAAATTCATTTTAACTCCATTTGAGATGAATCAAATTTCTATGGACTCACAAAATTGTAAACTTTAATATGGTAAGATAAAACATGATGCTTACAGTAGAAGAAATGTCTTTAAAAATTAATATATGGAGAACTTGACATATAGCATTTGCTAATTTATAAAATCCATACAAAATTCATTCTAACTCCAAATAATATGATTCCAGATGGACTGGGTTATAAATCTCATAGACTTGGTTTTTGTAAATTTAAATGTAGTATATATAGTACTAGAAACATATTTAAAATTTGTATAATAAGCAAGACTTATAATATGTCATATAACTTGTAAAATTCATAATAAATTCATACTAGCTTTAAATATTGTGAATTTTGTTGAACTTTGGAGGAAGTACTCTCTGCTGCAGTAACCTAAGACTTTACCAATCTTGAATCCAAAATGCACTTAGAGCTAAATAGAGCCCTAGTTAATTCATTACTAGTGTTGGACTTTAAAAATTTATAACTCACAAATGCACTGTGATAATATAGAAATTCCTTCACCACAAATTATAAACCCACAGCCTCTAACCACACTAGTGAATCCATGCATTTTAGAGCATTTTTGAATATTTGTATGTTTTGGTATTTATTCGATTATCGATATTTCTTTTAGAAGACGATTACGTTGTTGGTGAGAAGATTTAACCTTCCGCTGACTCCAGTAAGGACATCAATCAAGGTAAGTTTTGCCCTTACCCTTTGAACATATTGATTCCCATGTTTTTCGGGCTAAATGTGTTGTTTTATAAATTTGCACGCGTAATTCTAACTATCGGTATTTCCAAAGATGTATATGGTAGTTATACCCTAAAAATTTGCATATATCCTTTTTAAAACTACATCATCTTGCTGTTTGAAACCTTAGGCTTATTTAGAGTACCAAATTGTACTCAAATGGAAACATCTACGTTTTTTTATAAAATGCAAATGCTTAGTCTTGCTTAGTAATAGATAAATCATGGTTATGGATCACTTATTATGTTATTTGAATTATTTCAGAACTTATGAACAGAGATGATTTCTCTGCTTATTTGCGAACTAAAATAAAAGGAATGTGAATTTCAGACTTAGGCGGCAAGTGATATGCATATGGTGGTAGTTGCATATCGATAGGGGGAGTGTCCACCTGAGTTGTTTAACGACTGAACTACATACCACCCACTTATGTTTACCGTACATCCACATGTGTTATTTATGGGGATAACCTTGGCCTATTAAGTTAAGCATTTGTCTGACCTTGCATTCGGGAGGCCGTTGTAGTAGAGATAGTGGCCACGAGTGTACTGTGGGCTATCTATAGGAACTACCCATGTGTGTGTGTGGAACTTATTGCTAGCGAATATTACTAGCTGTGTGTTTACCGTGAGGGGACGGATGGTCAGCCTCACGGCATGGGCGTCTAAGTCTGTCCAATACAACGATAATGTGCCTCGTGGGGGAACGGATGTGTTCGCCATCACGGCGTTAGGTTTAAGGCGTGGGCCCGCCACCTAACGACTCTAGGACTTAAGCCTAGGGTGGATTCACACTTATCGTGCTCATGCAAGGTTAGACAATACTTAATGTAAAAGCCTCGTTATGACCTCTAGACCGCACTCAACATGTAGAGTGCGGTAGTGCTTGACCGGCGCAAGACAAACTAGAGAGTTCATACCATGTGGGTAGAGCTGTACAAGCTCTGTAGAGTTCTAAAAACTAATCGATTAGCCGTGCTCACGGTCATGAGCGGCATAGTGATGTGACGTGGGTATACTTTTATATTTTTCCTAAATGTTTTTGAAACTAAATGTTTTGGAATGATAATGAGATTGATATATGTGATATGATTGCCCTATTTCCGGATTGGATTGTATTGGAAGGCTACTAACTATTTATGTCGGTATTCATGCCATGAATATTATGCTTTACATAATTGTTGAAATGTTTCGTACAAATTGCGTTGCAAATGAATTGTGAACTAAAATTAGCTTTATGCTGAAAACCTCGACTACATATAAACCTCTCTTTGAATATAGCCTTCATGTATGTAGGATTGACTGTACGCTTGCCAGTACATTAACTTGTTTAATGTACTGACACTTGTTAGACTGGAATATCCATTTTTGCAGGTATTTGAGTGTTGCGGGAATCGTTGTTTCTCTCAGGATTGGTCCTATCAAGGGGTTTACCCTAGTCGGATTGCTTGTGGGGATTTTGGGTAGACATGCTTCCGAAGGACTTTAACTAATTAGCCGAATGGCTATATGTAAGTAACTCTGATATTTGCCTCTAGTTATGTCTAAGTCACCTTATATATATTTGAGTTAATACCATGGCTTAGATGAAAGTGCGAAGCTAGCATCTTCCTGGGGCTAGCTAAGCATGAGTAAGGAATTTTGAGCAATTGAGATGTTGTAGAGCTCAGCAATTTGAGTCAAGTCTCCTGAGATGTGTAACACATCTGGTCGTCATCTTCGAATGGTTTGACGGACATGTCTCAGGCTGAAGTTGACTGGCACGCTGAGTCCCAGCAATATCTCTTTTGCTCATTATTCGGCATTGCGGAATTCATATCGAATGGTGTATGTTGTGGTCATGGACACATTGAGGTTTGAGTGACTATTTATGCGTGTATGGATCCCACTCAACCAAGATCATGTGGTGACCACAAATATCACCGGACAATATGAATTTTGGGTGCTCGACACAAGATTTCTTAAAATGGGATGTTTCTAGTTTTATAAATCCATATATCGAATCTGGGTTATGTACGTTTTTTAATTTAAATTCACGGTTACGTGGATATCATTTGGATAAATTACTTTTTTTAATTTTAAATAAAATATAAAATTTTAAATCGTTATAATATAATCTATAAACTTTAAATCCGACAAATCTGACGTAGATTAGAATCTAAAACTAATACAAAACAATGTCTTTTTTCAGTTAAAAGAGATAACAAGACGTATACACACATAATTGTGAATGTGTCTATTTAAATACACGATCAAATAAACGAAGACCATTAACAGATCTCATCATTTGAGATCCTATAGAACGTAACCACGTAACCTCGTGTGAAACGTAACCACGTATGACTAAAAGAAGGGAGATTAGAGGGCGTTATACTGTTTTCTAACAAGGATTTTATTTAGGAGGTACCACCAACCACTATTACCACCAGGGAATCCGAGGTACGAGTGACATATCCCACCGTTGATTTGAAAAGAGTAGTACCGGATATTTGTGTCCATACATCCAGTAGGAGCCAACAACTAAAAAAATCCTTACTGGTACGGTTGGAAACCGATTACGGTACCAATTTAACGACATCAATGCCTAACCGACACTTATAAAAATTATAGGTGTCGGTTCTTATCCCACAACCGACACCGATAGTATTCAATGAATAAAAAATAGCCGTCTTGATGTCTTGATGCATTGAGCAGCTCGCCACCAGACCGGGAATCAACCAATCCATCCCTAAAAAGAGGGGCATCAATGCATCAAACAACAATCAATCAACCAATAATAGATATACAGATCATGGATAAATTTTAACCAATAATCAACCAATCCATCCATAGAAATATCAAGTTAACCAATCCATCCCAAAAAACATGAACTAATCCAGATTGGGATGCCTTACAAAAAGATTGGGACAACCTGATCCGCCTTCTCGCTCCCGAGCTTGTCGGACACGACGGCGCGCTTCCTGGCCAGCTTCCGGACACCGTGGAGCTTGCCGGACACGACGGTGACCACACGAGCCCCGTGGCCATGGTCGCGACCGACAACTCTGACACCACCTTTGACTTCTCGCTGGTGGCACGCTCCGTCCTGACCGCTCAACATGCCCTCACCTATTAACCGCCCGACGCAGTGGGTGTGCACCTCCTTGACCTCCTCCATTGGCTGCGGGAGGTTGTCACACCCTGTGGTTTCCCTTTCTAGCTTTAAAATTATTTAATAAATGGTCCTAAGAAAATGTTTAAATTAACCTAGAGTTAAACCCTAATCAATAAATGCAATCAATAATTTGAAATGGCATGGTGGGATTTTTCTTGAGTTCCCCAGGTTAAAATACACTAACAGGATTTTTAGTGAAATTTTTAGAGCTTTGAAAATAATTTTAAACCAATTAAATGAATTTTTAGCAATAAATAAATCCCAGAAAGTCTCTTTTTCTTTTTCTTTTTTCCCCTCCTATTCCTTTTCTTGGGCTGTCGGCCCATCTTCCCGCCGCCACGCCCCTCCCGCTTGGCCAGTTGAGGCCGTGGCCCAGCCGTCCCACGCGCGTGCCCTCCCCTCCCGCTTGGCCGACCTGAGGCCGCATCCCAGCCGGCGCCGCTCCCCTCTCCCCTCCGGGTCACCGACAGGTGGGACACCTGTCGGGCCCGTCCCCAGCCTCCGGCCCGGCGGAGCTCCCGCTCCAACCACCGCCGCCGCTTTCTCCGCCACCCCCGCGCCTCCTGGCCCACTCCGCCCGCGCGCGCCGCGCCCGCGAAAGGGCCGGGATTCGGTTTTGAATCCCAACCATCTCTTCCTCTCTCTCTCTCCCCCACAATGACCGCCGGCTGTTCCGCCCTGTCCCAGCCACATCCGAGCCTCCACCGCCCCTATAAAGGCCGCTCTCGACCTCCTCTCTCTTTTTCTAAGCTCGCCATCGTCTCCCGTGTCCTACAATGCGCCCGCGTCATCGATCTCTCCGCCGCCGCTCGCCGTCGATCTCTCCGCTGCCGCTCGCCATCCATCTCTATCCGCCGCTAGGAGCCACTAGGGCCGCCGCCTAGCCACGCCGTCACCACCTCTGTGCTCACCGCTGTCACCCGAACCTCTGCCACTATTTGGTCGTTGTCGGTCACCGTCGTTCATCGTCGTCGCCATCATCTTCCACCATGCCGGCCAACTCCGATGAGGTCCTTCTCCTCCTCCTTTCTTTTTCCTCTTCTTCTTCCCGCGTCGTCGCGTGCGCGCCGCGCGCCGCTGCTTCCCGCGTCGCCGACGGTCGCCGGCGGTGGCAGCACGCTGTTGTGCGCCATGGCTCGGCCGGGTCGGCTCGGGCTGCACCCGTGCTCGGCCGCTGGCGCATCCCAACTGCCCGATTTGCCATGCGGCAGATTGGGGGTTGTCCATCCGCGTGCCCACGTGGCCGCTGCGTCAGCGCCACGTGTGCTCCACGTGGCCCACTCGTTCCCGTCCGGTGGACCCGGTCCACTGTGCGTCACCCGCCCTTAAGCTGTTGAGGGGTGGGGCCCACTTGCCGGCACCGACTCCCCCTTGATGACGTCAGCCCTGAGAATTGTTGCGCAATAAATCATCATTAAGGTGTTTTTTGTTTATAGTAAAACACAAAAAATCTTCTAAATTTCATAACTAATTCATCCGAGCTTCGTTTTAGTCCATTCAAGTCTTATTAAATTCATAAAAATGCATAGCATCCATTAAAAATGGTTTTGTTTCCTGTTTCAATAGACTTATAGCCTGTTTTGCATGTGTGCTTTATATGTCACGTAGATTCCGGCGTTTCCGAAGCTCCGCTTTAGTTTGAAGTTGCTGCAGAGGTTCCTACAACATCAGAGCAAGGAAAGTCATATTCATTGATCATATTATACCTATTTCGCAAATGTCTCGCTTTCTATTATATATTGCATTTATTATATAATGTCATATGGGATGGTTACCTATATTTTGCCATAACTTGTTCATCTTGTATGATTGATAACTTTGGTATTAATTTAATTAGACATTGGTTTAGGAAATGCTTAGCCATGCTTAGATCAACTAGCTCACTATGGGGAATCTCACATGTAACTTACACCTTGGTTTAATAATAATGATTTTGGGCATGTATCGTTATGGTATTAATATAACTAAAATTATGTCTAATGGTGGGCTGTGGGTGCATGGTTTTGATAGATGCATCCATGGCAGTTAAAGACCGGTTTGCGGGAAACCCTGGAACAATTAGCCTACTTACCACAAGCCAGCGTGGGCAACGGCTGGGCTTGTAGTGTAGCTTTTTCTCTTTCTAACGTACCTAGGTAAAGGTGGGCGTGATGGGGGTTTGGATGGGCCCTGCAACGGCCTATACAGCTTCCGGATTCACCTAGGCACAAGGAGGGCTGCCTACCTTGGATGTAAGGGTAGGGGCGAACCCTGAAGTGAGGAGCAATTAGTTAGGGAGGGTTATGCGAAGGGTCCTGTCACAGTCCCTTTCCGGTATGCCGTGGTGGCATGCCGGCACATGGAGACGTGTCGTGAGGGGTTGTGTCTTGTGGGTACAGTTGTACACCTCTGATCAGAGTAAAACTATTTGAATAGTCGTGCTCGCGGTTATGGGCGATCAACCAGATTCACTGTGATTAGTCCCACAGTAATCATTTGACTTATTGGAACTGGTGTAGTTCAGGTGGATGGTTGGGCCTGCCACAACGTGGTGTAGCGTTGGACAGTGATGATTAATATTGTTTAATTATAATCTACAGTTTTACTACTTTCAACTACTAGTTTTTAAAAGCCTGCTTTATAATAAAGAAACTCCTAGCCTTCTTTGGAATTATTTGCATCATACTTCCTTTATTGGTATGACTTGCTGAGTATAGTGGGTAGTACTCAGTCTTGCTCCATTTTCACCCACACCAGAGTTGGAATACTTCTCGGATGAAGGTTACTCAAAGAAGTAGGTTTCATTGCTGCTGTCAAGGATGCTTGTGGAGTGGAGTCGCCGTGCTGTGAGAGTCAAGTTAGCAGTTTAGCTCGCTTTTATTTTCTGCTGCATTTGTAAAACTTTTAATATGTTTGTAAGACGTGGATTCTGTGCATCAACTTTATCATTTGTGTACCTTGTCCAGTCTTGGACAGGGGTTTTAATGCACATTCAGCTTGAAATTCTATTCTGGGAATTTCTGGGCGTGACAGGGGTGGAGGGGGAAGGGAGAGAGGGACGAAGGGGGAGGGGGAGGTGGGTGGCGGAAGGAGAGAGAGGAGGAAGGAGGAGCGGCGGGAAGGGAAGAGGAGGCGGACGGAGAGGAGGAGAGGAGAGGAGAGGAGCGATTGCAAGAGAGATGGATAAGGATGAGAGCGATGGGTGTGGATGTTTATTTGGTGGGTGGCCAACTAAAACATATGCCAGTTGTTTGGGTGCCAGCTTTTTAAAAATCGGTACCTATAATATATATATATATATATATATATATATATATATATATATATTATTTAAATATATATATATATATATATATATATATAGGTGTTGGTTTTTTAAAAAAATCGATACCTATAGTATTGGTGCCGATTTTTACTCTAAAATCAGCACCTATAATTGTCCGAAGGTCTTGGCTCTATATTTTTTCATTCTATGGAGGTGTGAAAAGGTGCATAGGTATCGGTTTTAAATAAACCGGCACCCATAAAGCCGATACGTATGAGGGGTTTCGTAGTAGCGCAGGACGAGTGTATCTCGTCCCGCTGTCCAGCTCGTCCTTCGCGCCATGTTCGAGATTGCGAGCTGCCACCACTGCCATTGCCCTACCGCCGTCGCCATCGCCCGGTGTGCGCTTCCACCACCGGAGCCAATAGTGTTCTACAGGAAATCCTTGGGTGTATCTCTCTTCTTCCTTGCACAAGGTTTTGTCTTAGCAGCCGAGATGGCCACGACCAAGCTTGGAGAAATGGAGATATGCCCACAATGCAATGAATGGTGGGCTGAGCACGGCCTGAGGTTGTGGATGGTCGGCACAGTGCCATCTATGACACTGGTCCAGTTGTGAAAGATGGCATGGAAGGGGAGGCAGCAGCGCCGTCGAGAAAAATTAAGGAGCGAGAGGCAGCACACTCTCACGTGGTGGGAGAGAGAGTGGCGGAGGAGGTGCCAGAAGTGCACGATGGCCGAATGGGATCCGAATAGCTCCAAGTGAGCGGCAATCGTGCAAGGACTATGTCAAAATATAAATGTACCCTTTCACTTAATGCAGTTGTGTTGGTACTGGGACGGTACCACCATGTACCGAGCTATCTGAGCCGTCCGATTAAGCTGGATCAACAATCCTCATTTATAGGGTGGACAACGAGTCAGCTTGACTCGTTAAGGCTCGTCTCGTTTGAGTTTGTTGCCTTAACGAACTAGCTCGGCTCGACTCATGCATAATGCCATGCATATGGCCCATGTGTGATGTTAATTAGGCCGCACATTACAATGAACACCACCACCCCCACCCCCATCCCCTCGCCCCCTCTGCTAGTAGCCATGTGATTTAGGCTCCTACTTGTGTGTTGGATGCTAGTTGGGTACTTAATTGGGTTAGATCGATGAGAGAGGAGAGGAGATTTTGTGATAATTTTTGAAACAACATGTACAAGATGTACAAGATAGTGCGATGTTTCGTATTGATAAAGCAGTAAAAAAATTATAAGACTAACCTTGAAAGGCTATTGTTAGAAAAAAAAGACAGTCACATCACACGTCTACGACCAGATCCCGCTACTATTGACAGTCACACCACGCGTCTACAACCAGATCCTCCTACTACTGAGACAGGAACAAGACATCCCGAAGGAAAAGGATCTTCTAAACGACATCTTCAGGAAGAATACGACACCGAGAGTGTCGCCGTCCGCCCGCCTACCCTAGGTGTCAAGACGTGCTTTTCACCTAGAGTAATCCTCAGGGGGCAGGAAAGATCACTCAACAATGCCCCAAGGGAAAAGTGGTGCCCGTAAACGTTGTTGTCGTTGGACCGAAGGGGCTAGTCTTTCGCTTGTAATTTTTCTGCTCCCTTGTGTCGAGGTCGCCTGCTAAACATAGAAACCATCACCAACCGCAATCCTTCAACGCACAACCAACGCGCCATCGCCTCGCTGCCGACCGGCCATAAGTAGGAGCTTGACATCGGACGCACTCCAAATCCATTCACGCAGTTAGGTTGGAGAAGTAGAGGGTGAGAGAAAAGAATGAATCCCCTCCCCGCACTAGCCTGCCAACATGGTCATCTTATGGCGGCAAGGCGTCGATGCAAGAGGACTAGCATCTGTCGGGACCCACCATAAGCCAACCTCACGGTGACATCATAGTCGCTGCCTCGTCCAGACTGCCTGCGTCGCCATAGGCCGCCCATTTGTATCATTGTTGCCCCGTCCTATTGCCCTCTGATGTCACCGAAACACTAGCCAAAGTGTCGTGCATCGCGCCAGCTCAGTCGGCCACTGGCCGCGGCCCACGCCTTGCCGCTCTCAACGTCGTTGCCTCGCCAAGCTCTATGCCGCATTGGCCTCTGCCGATCACACGACCTTCCTTTCGTTGTCTGCCGCGCCGCATCGGCCTCCCGCCGGTGGCCGTGCGTGGGGCCCGCACCTGCCATCCTGCAGCATGGACGCACCGGTCTCTCACTCCGTGCGCTGTCGTCCACTGTCGCCACACTCTATAGCCGGCTGCACCGTCCTCCCTCCCATACGCTGTCGCCCCCCACAGCCGCCTGCACCGACCTCCCGCTGTAGCCGGTGCCATCCTCCCACTGCCGCTAGCACCATCCTCCTGCAGCCGTCGGTCTCCTACTGCCACTAGGGATTACAAAATCGTGTAGTTATCGCATGGTTATCGCGGTTATCACATGAGGTAACTTTCTCAGTTTTTGAAACCACAATATACCTCGTGGTAACCGCATGGTTTTCGTGGTAACTGCGCGGTTACCGCGATAACAGCCAAACCGTGGGATGGTGATAATCCCACCCAAAACAGTTTGGGGAACCTTGACTGCCATCGGCGCTGCTCGCATCGGCCTCCTAGTGCCATCCCCCGTGCCAGTAGCATCGAAGGTCGCCTCCTGCTGCCGGTCATGCTGGCCGCTCGACCCTGGCTAGATCAGAGTGGGGACGCCAGAGCTGGCTACAGAGGCACCGGATCTGCCACCTCACGCCGAAGTTCACCACCGCAGCCTCTCTGGCTTCTCAAGATCCATGTTGCCCCTCGCGCTAAAGGCGGAGTGTTGCCGAGGTTTGGCCCTGCCACCGCCATCCCCACTTGCCTCCTGGCTCTCCAGGTGGCACGCTCTGGTGGCAGCAAGACGAAGAAGAGGGGGGATGGGTGGGGTGGGTGGCTGGGGTTTTGTCCCGAGCCACCCGCGCATGGACGACATAGGACGGGACACAAGGAGAGAAAGTGTATTTTTGTGATAATGAAAGGATAGGGATCAGGGTTTCCTTTACCGCGGTTACCGCGCTTACCACGGGGGTACGGTAAAAGGAAAACCGCGGTAACCGTCTTAAATTCAAATAAATTTAAAAAATAATTTAAAATTTTGATAAATTTTATACGGTTTCGTACGGTTTTCCATGGTTACCGCGGTTACCGCGCGGTAACCGTGCTTACCGCCGGGGCCGTGCCCCGGCGGTAAGGCAAACCCTGATAGGGATAGTATAGGGTGTGTGTATATGCAGCAGCAGAAAAGGTGTATTTTTGTGATAATGAAATGATAGAGATAGTATAGGGTTTGTGTATGTGCAGCAGTAGAAAACTCGTCTTCCAACGGGTATATAGCTTGCCACGTCTATTGGGGTGCAGTGAGTATATCACCATGTAATTAACATGGTCTATGTTATTGTCTCGTGGATTATAAGGGGAGATTCTCACAATGTCTAAATTAGAACTAGAGATTCTTTTGCAGTGATTTTGAGTGGAAAACCAACACGATAAAATCACTCTAGTTACACCGATATACCAATTCTGTCATAGAAGAAAGATGGTAAATAAGGGCATGCCAATGATAATTAATAGTGGGCTCTTACAGTTTTTAGCAAGGTAAGTTTGCTCATATGAAAAATGTTGGAATTATAGTATGGACTTTAGCCCATATGAAGAATAATTTATATGAAAATCACGAAGGAACACCTCATAGGAAAAAAGACATGTGAACCTTTAGTACCATCTTACTTATTTTAGAAGATAGATCTCTTTAACATGGAGAGTGCTCTTCTAGTGACTTGAGCCATATGTGGTGGAGAGAACTAGATGAACACATGTGTGTGTGCTCACCTCACCTTACACCTCATGTTACGACTTATGAAGATTGTACAGTCATTCTAATCACGCATCCTGATATCTCCATACGATCCGAGCTATCACCTCTACACAACACACGCGAAAAAAATTTAGGGTTTGCCTCCTCCTCTGTATTACTTTATCGCTCCTCTACGTTTGGGTGCTGCACATCAACGTCGACACGCCGTACTGCGTGGCTTATCCGGTTTGGTTACGACTTATGAAGGTCATGCAGGCATTCTGATCATGTATCCTGATATCATCATATGATCCGAGCCATCACCTATACGCAACACACGTAAAAATAATCTAGGGTTTGCTTTTTCCTTTGTACTATGCTACCACTCCTCTATGTTTGGGCGTTGCACTTCAACATCGACACTCGGTACTACACAGCTTACCCGGTTTGGTTATGACTTATGGAGATCGTGCATGCATTCTGATCACGCATCTTATATGAACTGAGTCAGCGCCTCTATGCAACACATGTAAAAACAATTTAGGGTTTACCTTCTCCTCTATATTGCGTTGTCGCTCCTCTACATTCTGGCGTTGCACGTTGACGTCAACACCCTATACTATGCATTCCATGTTGCTCTCCCCTTCGAGCCACTCCTCTTCCGCAATAGAAACATGATCGTCAGTTCATCTCATTCATATTTTGCATCTCATTCATATTTTGCATGCTTGATCTGTTCATGAATAGCTATCTCGTATACATATCTAAATCGAATGAGATGGTTCTGTTGTTTACCTGTTTAGTGTCATTATTTATTTATGGAATAAGTTGAATTTACATGTGCTTATATTTTCAACTAAAGAGAAAGGGGAAGAGAAAGGAACATAGTTGTTACGTATGAAAAACGAATTAACATTGACTTTTAGCGTTAATAAAAGAAAACTTTGCTACACGAGGATGGATAAAAAGAAAGAAAGATAATGAAATTGTTTTGGTGTATTAATTGTTTGATTATTTTATCGTCTCAACTGTTGTTATAAGAGGATATATAGCCTTTATGTTTTAAGAGGATAGTCTTTAAATGGACTAAGAGTTTATATCAATTTTTTACCTTTGAACATGCTCGAATAAAATTTGAAAAAAAATCATCGATTTTTTAAAAATATAATGTTTCAAAAGAATTGGCAAAAGTTTACCGTCATCACTGGGTGGGGATGCGAACACGTCGCGACAAGTTCGCACGATGAATGTGCGAACTCGTGACATGTTCATGATGTGTCAGACCCGGCCTCACTATGCGAAGTAGTCGCGACTTCACGCAGAGAAAATGCAAAGCGAAAGCGCCGCGCATGCATCGCAAGTACGCATGCATGATGCATGGCGGTGCTTGCACGCATGCATTTGCAATGCGAACTCGATCGGGCGAGATCGCTTGGGGGAGATCGAGCGAACTATCGCGAGTTCGCATCTTCTTTCAGCGACGATTTTATGTTTTTGTCAATTCTTTCCAACCTTGCATAATCCTTTAAAATCGGTAAAAAATATTTTTTTAATTCTTTTTCAACATGCTCTAATGCTTGTTTATATATTTATATTTTGCATGGCAATGTGATCAGTGCTGTGTCTGTCTATCGATACCTTTTGCGTTGCTTCATAAAGGTACGAGCCATCCTATTCCATGTGGGCACGCCGTGTACTTCTTCTTTCTCCCCGTAAACAGGCCGTAACAATTACTGTAATAGTGTTGGAAAGTCTTCTCTTCCTTAATATAGTCAGCTGTCACGTTGGCTCTCGTAATTAATACGATTGGCGTGGAGGAAATTAGAGCAGTAGAGATAACTACTACCTATAAATCAATTAAAAATAAAGTTAAAGCTAACATATTTAAGAGCAAGGCTAATAATACAACCTGCAAGCCGGCTGTAAGATTCTTTACAGTATTCTCTTAACTCACTCATATAATGGTTAGCCATTCATCATTAATATATGACTCATACGTCTCTCAAAAAGTTTCTTGATTCTTGTGTCTAAGCCGACTGTAAGTTTACAGCTCACTTTTCTTCTCTCTCTCCTCTTCTCTCTCCTCCACTTCAGCATTCAGCCGGCTTACAGCCTGTTATTATACTTGCTCTAACAGATAGCTGCAAGGTTATCTTTAATTTTTTTCTCCTATCCCTTTCACTCACTTATGTAATTAATGTATTTGTCAGAATGTAGGGCTCTAGCTCGCTCTTGCATAAGAGCTAACCTTCTTATTTTTCTTTCTCTCTTTCTTTCACATAAAAATATATTTAGTTTATAACCTACTATTAAACTTGCTTAATAGTAGAGCTAACTATTACCTATAAGCTTATATTAGAGTTAATATGTGTAGTAGATGAGTTATAAGGTTGTTTTTATTTTTTTCTCTTCTCTTTATCTCTCATCTATACATCTTATCTATACATTTAATGTATTTATCTTAAAGTATGTAAAGAGCTAACTCTCGGATGAGAGCTAACTTTTTTTTTATTTTTCAAATTAAATTATCTTTTCTCCATCCACATAAGAGCAAGTTTGATAGTGTAGCTAACTGCTAACTCTAAAAATTAACACATTACTTCAATAGTGTAGGTCTACATGTACAATAGTTTCATATAAATATAAATATACTTGGAACATCTTTTATACACGCATAATATTTTGTAACCCGTGCTACACTATCCGTAGCCCGTTTTCTTTCTCCTCTCCTTTTTTTTATATGTGCTGGTAGCTAATAGTTTATTATTGTATTTGTTCTAACTTTATAGTTGATTTATAGCTTTATATTAAACTTGCTCTTATAATCGTCATGTCTGCTGACCGAGCAAAACTCCGGTGCAAAGCCGGAGGGCCTCCGCCACGAACACGGCGCCGAAGCCACTACTACAGAAAGGGGCTTTCTGGACGAGGCCCCCAACCGTTTCCAGGCGGGCCATAAGTGGCCGCGCCTGGAAAAACCGGTCCCGAGGGGGCCGGCTGTTGAACCGCACGCGATAATAAGTTATCCCGTGCGGTCGGCTTAAGCCGACCGCACGGGATAACTCATTATCGCGTGCGGCTTCCTTAAGCCGACCGCACGAGATAAGATTATCCCGTGCGGTCCGCTTAAGAACCCGCACGGGATAATGCTTATCCCGTGCGGTCCTCTTAAGAACCCGCACGGGATAATGATTATCCCGTGCGGTTCGTTAGGTGAACCGCACGTGATGATGCACTATAAAACAGCTCCCACCCCCCGACAGTGCCATTTGAACTTGGTGTTTCTCTCTCCAAAAAATTGCAATTATAGGGGGGAAGGTTTTCAACATGTATTCTTCAATTGGAATCAATACAAAAGGTACCATGTTTGATCTTCTCTTCCATTTGCTTCCACTTTTAAAAGTTTTTATTGGTTTAATGTGAAGATATTTGAATTTATTTTAACTCATACACATAATTGACTCAAATAATTGTTTTGTCTTTATAGAGCACACAGATATTACGTAGACCACGGTGGACCAATCAATAATCCACAAAAGAAGAAGCTTCTCGTGAAGACAAGATGGCCGGTAATTACATGTCTCTTGTTCCGACATTTCTTACATATACTTGTTTCACTCAAAATATTGAAGTATACAATTTTTTTCAACATAGTGTTTTAAGCAACCACCACAGACTAATTTATGCGGATACTACGTATGCGAGATGCTTAGACTCAACGGGAGATACACTACAAAGTTTGAAGAAGTAAGTCGAGAGAAAATATCTTTTCACACATTATAAGATCTTTTATAACTTTCCTAACTATAACAATGTGTATTCCTTCTGAAACAGATCCCGTCCGTTCCAGTTGTAGCGAACCGGTTCGACGATCGAACCATACTAAACTTGTGTGCAGATATTTGCCGCTTCATCCGCCGCGATGTCTGCAACCATTTGGGCGATTTCTACGATCCGGAGAGCCAGCTTGCGACGGAGGATACCTTCAAACGACTTAGAGAGTGGGAAAAAGAACATATGTATAGTAGCTAGCTAGTACAAATATTTCTAATTAAGGATATATTTTATGTGGTTTTTTAAACTTCTGTAAATTGCGAGACGCGGTGATACGTATATTATATACATATGTGATGCATGCGTACAAATTTAATATCTTAATTCCATGAAAAAATAATTAATTACGTTCAATATTCTTAATACGAGACATGTGTATGTATACTATTACGTACTGAGAGTGAGAGAGACGGAGAGAGAGAGGGGAGAGATAAGGTAATATATTCACATAAAATAATAAACCAACATATAAAATACTATTTTATATGCACATAAAAAAATGGGCAGATCGCTTATCCCGTGCGGTCGCGTTAAGTGGACCGCACGGAATAATGGTCTTTCCGTGCGGGCGCTTACGCCGCCCGCACGGGATAATCGCCGCCTATATATAGGTGCGCGGGCTCCAGAAATTTCTAAGTCCCAGGAGAAACCCTAACTCGTGCCGCCAGGCTGCCCAAATTTTTTTCCTCCGATCTCACGCCGACCGCCGACCGCTAACCGCCGCTAGCCACCCATCCCCGCGCCGCCCTTCCCCGTGCGCCCATCTCTCTCTCTCTCTCCGCCGGACGCCGGCGCCGCCTCAAGACCTCGAGCGCAG